>CANYCX011455437.1:0-15650 GCA_948193385.1 Breynia disticha f. nivosa | reverse complement strand
CCATGTAAAATAAAATTTTTAACTTGAAGTTTCTCTAACTCACACCATGGATTATGCGTAAATCCAAAACTAATTGTGTTTTGCTTTTTTTAAGACCCCAATTAAATAAAAATCCTTATCAAAGACAAGAAAATAATCATAATGATTATGAATTTTCTTAATATTTTCAAATATGAATTCTACGATAAAACTTGTAACTGTATGCTTAACTCAGCTCCACCACGCTTCCCCTGCGCCGCTCACTCTATTAAGTCATCTCAACTGCTCGAACTGCAAAAATATAACTTCTAACACAACGTCTCGCTCACTCTAGCAACAAATTTTGCTTCCACCATAATCATCTTGTGGTCTGAAACTGACTTCGCAAAACAATTAAGCCCTGCATGCTAATAAAGTAGTTAGTCTATGCAGAGTCAGTCATCGAACTTCCTAACGTCCACAACAAGAAAATTGATCGTTAGTACGAGTTATCTAATCAGGATAGCACAAATCCAACAGTTGAATCAACTATAATCTTTCTCTCTCATGGTGAAGATATTTTCCAAATATTTTTTGAACAAAAGACTACTAACCTCGCATCAATAAACGGTCTACGGAATATTTGAATGTCAAATGCATGCTATGCTTGCCACAGTTTCAAGAAGTACTAAATATTTTCAGAGACAAGTTCGATAAAAAATGCTAAGGCTCCATACAAATTTCAAAAACATTTAAAGTATTTTTAAAATATTTAAAATATCTTTCGAACCTAGAGCTTTGATGCCACCTTTGTCACGACCCAATTTTAGGTTTGTGGCTGGCGTATAACTCGAACCGTCTATGGGAGCCTGACCCACACAGTACAAGCCTTGAAATACATGTAACTCAATTTATTATTTTATTTAATTGATATTTTTATGCTAATTAATTTATAAGAGAAAATCATTTAAAGATTTAACATTATAAAAATAAAATAAGTAGTTTAAAATACAATGCAAATAAATAAGTTTAAAAGAAATACTAACTTTCTATAATCAGGTATAAAGTATCTAATAAACACGTGCCTGAACAAAACAGCTTGATATCAAAGCTTATCAAAAGGGACGTTTGGAGATAAAAGTTGTTACCTAAAACCATGAAAAATTTTGAGAGTTAATCTCTAGTGAAGGGCGGCACTCCAGACGGCTCAAGACCCCTCACATAACTGATTTTGCATACATTTTATTTTTGAAAATTACACAATAGTACTACTACTAGTACACGTAACTACTAGATATATCCAAATCATTTTCAAAATGTTTCCATAGATCACACAAACATACGAATAAGTATGTCCAAATATATCAACGCTGGGGACCAAAACGCTAATCTCACTAGGGACCTCGTCTCAAAATAGATGTAGCATAATGTTCTACAACATCAGCCACAGAACCCAAAACACTGCATCAAATGAGGGTTAAGTCAATGAGTTGTAATATAAATTCCGTTGCTCTATCTCAAGATGCAAATCTTACCAAGGACTGTAATCTCAAGGCAGATGCGTATGTGACAACAATCACCAAAAACCTAGACAACGTAAGTAATTATATTAAATAGATAACTAAGAGATCCATGTGACTACATCACCAAAAACCTCAAATTTGGAAAGGGTTATCTCAAATCATAACACTTTGGCTAAAGAGATTACTCTTAACCCAGTAACATAGGTGTCCCTGCAACAAATTACAAATTTAATCACATATCACAAATTTATTATTTATGACTATCCACAAAGGTTGGTTGATTTACACACACAATAAATTTTAGATTTAGCCAAATCTATAATTTAGTCCTTTCTTAAAATATACATGAACACAACAAAAACGTATATATAATTTGAAAAGACACAGCTATGTGTCGGAAGCTGCAATCGCACTTACCGGATGCTCTTATCTGCGGCTTGTCCAACTCAACCTTTATAATAGTCAAATGTCACATTGGCACCTAGTGCAAACTTATGAATCTAGTGGAGCTAGACTGTACGTTATAAATGCAAAAATGTGAGCTCCTTGCTCCTTTGCTGTTAAGACCGTGCTTAAGAGATTAACGACTAAAAATAGACACAACAGACACAACAATATCATTACGGTCGAGAGAGGGAGAGACGCTACAAACGAGTAGAGAGGAGAGAGCCTTGAGAGGGAAAATGATAGAGTGAGATATGTTGTATTGTGTTCATATGTGTGAGTGATTGTAATGAGAATAAAGGAAGAGGGGATGCGAGTGGACAGTGGAGACAAGAAGATGGAAGAGAAAGAGGGGATGACAGTGGGTTTCAATTTGGATTTCTATAATGAGGAGTGGTATGGCAAGGATGAGAGATTTTGTGGAGGAGAGGATATGGAAATTGAGAGAAGGGAAATGAGAGAGAGATGGAAGGAGAGAGGGAGTGGGAGATTTCGGTGTGAAGAAGTAAGAAAAACTTAAAAGAATAAGAGGTAAGGATGAAATGGACGACAAGTGAGAGAAAATGTGAAAAAGGAAGAGGTGTGATATGCAAAAAAAACATGACAAAACGTAAAAAGAAAGAAAAAGAAAAGTCATATGAGTACAATAGACTTGGAGTGTAGTAGTGGTCTTGAAGCTATATGAAAAAGGAAGGAATTAAATTGGAGTCAACATTTAAAGAAGAGATTTGCTTTATACACGATCGAATTATCCGATTCAACTCATCGCCACCATATAAACTTAGTTTACTTTTTTTTTCTTGCTAACAAAATAAAACCGTAAATTCTCATTTATTAATTAATTTGAAAGGTCGGAAATAATTAAAATTAACTGTTTATAAAAATTTATGATTTATTCTAATGTCTTAATTTGATATAAATTTTAAAATTTTAATTTCTAAAATATTTTGATATATTTTTTTGATCGGCCTAGACTCAAATTTTGATTAATTCAAATCATGCTTAACTTTTCTAGGTTTTTACTTGAAGGCTTAGATTTATTTTTATTACATTAAACAACTAAAATTTATTGCCTAAATGGGTCCTCTCTAGTAAAAGTCCCCCTATTAAGTGACTTTCCTCTACATTCACACAAATACCTATAAAAACAACAAAAGTTAGAATTTTTTTTGTCTTACTTTTTTATTCACCCAACTTGAATCAAAATTTAATCTTGATATTTAATGATCATGATAGAATTGGCTAAGGAAAAATAAAATACATAACATGTAACGCCCCGAAAATAGTTAGAATTAATTAATATGGAAAATAGGATTAAACTGGAAGTAAAATGGAAAGAAAATGGGCTGAATTGTAGAAACAGTAGACGAGCACGAGCATGGCACGATTGTGCCATGGGGCGTGCTCATCGCTGCTGGGAATGGTTGGCACGAGTTGGGAGCACGTGTCATGCTTGGATCCTGCCAGAAACACGGGCCACAACCTGAGGCACGACCCATGCCAATGGGCATGCCTGATGTTAGTTCAAAACGCTGAAACGTGTGAACATTTCTTCTTACGAACAAATAGAGCAGAAAGCACCCAAACCCACTTAGAAAACACCCTAGGGGCTAGTGAGAGTGCGTAAGAGGGAGGAAACCCAGAGTATGCTTGCAAATCTTAAGCCAAAAATGCTAAGGTAAGATTATAAACTTGTCTATGAGTAAGATTCTGAGTTAAAGTTACTTAGAATTTCAAAAATGGGTAGGAAATGAGAAATTTGTCTGTGGAAATGATGTTGGTTAGGTGGAATAGAGTGAATGTGAACAATGTGGTTAGTTTACTACGGTTAGAACGAGTAAATTATGATAATGTGAGATTTCGAGTTTGTGAGTAAGAGAAGAATTGGGGGTTTGTCTAATTAAGGGTCTTAAATGACTTAATTAATGTGTAAAATGATTTATTTACATATTTGTATGATAAATGTATTGAGGAGGTAAAATTTAGGACTCGAATCAGAGTTGATCCATGAGCTCAACTTTACAGAGATCAAGGTAAGCGTTTACACTTACTATTGTAGGTTTTGTATCTGTATGGTTAAGCATACATGATAAATGTTGCATTTGTTTGAATGGTAGTAGCATATGGATCATTAAAAAGGACTTGTTTGACTTGATTTATACTTGATGGGGTGATATTAATTATATGAATTGGTGATGCGAATGTGACATTGTGACTTGATGATGAAGGATAGAAAAGAAAAATATTGTGATTTGGTTGAGCATTATATGTGGTTTAATGATTCCCTTGAGAGCATGTAATATTTAATACTATACTTATGGATAATGGCATGTCATTTCATGAGTACATCCGTAAATGATTTATATTTGGCCATAATGAATTGCATGGAAATTCATTATAAATTCATATGTTGCATTTAGCATTATTGTGTGACACGTGGCCATGAGGATTCTGGGCGAGAGCTCAATGCTGGACTGGATCCGAGGATATTTTGAGAGAGATCCCGATGCTGGACAGGGCCCAAAGATCATTTCGAGCAAGAGCTCGATGCCGAACTAGGTCTGAGATACTATTCTGAGCAGGAGCTCGATGCCGGCTGGGCCAATGGGGATTCCCAAAGAGATCTCGATGCTGGGTTGGGCCCAAGGAAAAAGGAAGACCCCGGGCATGCATTGTATGTGTTTGTGCATTGGCATTCCATATCACATTCATTCTTATACAAGTTGCAACTTGTTTGATGAATTGGAAAATGGAAGCCATGGAATTTTATATATGTGTTTCGTGCTTGTATGATGAATCTTGATATGTGATTATGCTTGATATTAATCGTAGTGAGTAATGTGTAAAATGGTGCATGAATGAATAAAGGAATGTGCTTATGAGAACCTCTGTGTGCTAATAAGGAATGAGCAATGGATGGTTAAGTTGAACAATGATGTTATTGGTGTGATTTAGTTATGCTTATATGACTAGAAATGAAAGGCAAATGTGTTAAATGTTGTATGAATGATTTTGGTATGGGATGGCTTAGATTGTGTGTTATGTTATGCAAACCCGTAGGTCGGCACGGTGGCTCATGTTCGGACCAATTTTTTTGGTAGGACCTCGTGCTGAGCTTCTATCCAAAGTTCTAGAAGGCTGGCACGAGCTCGTGCCAGACCACTGCATTTATACCATGAAGAGCACGATGGTCGTGCTCACTAGCACGCCCGTGCTCCCTAGAAATTTCATGACTTTAAATAAGCTGAAATTAAAGAACAGATAGGTTAGGGACTAAATAGGGATGATTTTCCTATCACATAATGTACATAAAACACTAAAATGAACGAAGTACTTATGCATTAGCTACCTTGGTAAGTGTTATGGCACACTTACTGAGTAATTAAATTTACTCACATGTTTGTTGATCGTGGTGATGTGCACAGAGGTGACAGTGACTGCTGGACTCTTGATTTTTGGTGATTGGCTAGTAGTGCGATATGGTACCCAAGGTCGTGGCTCCTAGTCTTTACAGACATACATTTTTGCATTCTGTTCATCTACATACATGATAGTATAGATAGATGATTTCATGCATTATTTTAAACTATAGTCATAGCTTCCGCATATGATGTTGATTTTGTATATAACTTATGATTGGCCAGCGTTTGAAATAAATGCATGATTATTCATATTTGTATTTCCAAGTGATTTGGTAATTACTTTAAAGAAGAAAAATGGTTGCCAAAATTTCCTACTTATTAAATATTTTTGAAAAATGACTTTTACTTTTCGGTGCGGCATTTAGTGGTATCAAAGCAGAGATTAGTTCCCTGCGGACTGTACGCAAAATCGTTTTCAATGCATCATATTTTGCGAAACTAAAAGAGTTTGAAATTTGATTTGTATAGGTTGGAGCTCATTAACAACGTATTGAACGACGACACCGCAGAGTCCCGTGAGTCAGTGCAGGGGCAGGGACCTACCCAAGCACCTAATGTGCAGCCTCCACCAGCTGCAGTACCACCCTACGACCCCGTTTACGCACCGTTCTAGGAGATGGCACAGAGGATGATGATTAGGGGCCAAGGAGAAGTCAGGGGTCAACAGGGGGCTTAATATTGATTAGAACTTCGGGAGGTGAGAAAGCAGGGTGCCTAACCATTTGAGGGCACCGCCGATTCCTTGGAGGCAAAGGAATGACTCAGGCAGACCGAGCAGATTTTGAACTGTATGCGTTGTAATTCGAAGCATAAGTTGAGGTACACTACCTCACTTTTGGAGAAAGAGGTATGGAACTGGTGGGACATGGTTCTAGGAAGTCAGAAAAACCCACCTATTCTGATGTGGGAAGATTTTCAGAGGCTGTTTGCAGATAAGTACATTCTACCACTATACCGAATGAAGAAGAAGATTGAGCTCTTGGAGCTCAAGCAGAAAGATATGACAGTGACAAAGTTTAAGGCAAAGTTCACTAGGCTTTCCCGGTATGCACCGAAGGATGTTGTTACTGACCAGCAATAGAGGGATAGATTCAAGATAGGGTTGCAATTCAATTTCTATACCCGGATAGCTATGAAGCCCCTAACTACCAAATTTTGCTGGAGATTGCCATCAGGGCAGAAGAGTCACTGACCAAGGAGGGTCATTGTAAAGGTAAGAGATAGAAGGTCTCTGGTGGTTCCAGCTCAAGTCTAAAGGGCAAATGTGAGATCATCCCGCAGTGGGGGTAGGAGTAGCAGACACTCGAGGGAAGGAGCCAGGAGTGGGAGGGATCATTCCAATAAACCTCTTAGTTCCTAGTGTTATGAGGTAGGTACTTACACTGGCAGAGACACCATGTCTCTCTGTTACAATTGCCAATAGCCGAGTTATTTTCCCTTGGAGTGCCCAGAGAGAGGAGGATCACCGGGAGGTGTCTCTAGGTAGAGCAATATAGCAGACAACAGAGTAGCAGTATCTACCGATAGAAGATGAGGGTGAGGTGGTAGGTCAGGTGGTACCACTTTTAGAGGAGGGGCAGTTGCTCAGTCAGTGGCAGCTCCCTAGGCTTATGTTTATGCTATGACACGGGATGAGGCGGCGGCCAACCCAGACGTTATCAATGCTATAGTTTCTTTATTTACACATGCTACCTTGGTATTGATTGACCTGGGCGTTAAATGCACGTTTGTTAGCGAGTTAGTGGTGAAGCAGGATGGTGATAGCATAAAGACTTTAGGATATATGGTTGCAGTATCAATGCCAGCTCGATGGACAGTGATGTGCGACATGTTTTGAGAAACTGTGAGTTACGGATTGGTGAGTTGGATTATGTGGCAGACTTGATAGTCTTGCAGATGAAAGAGTTTGGGATTATTCTGGGTATGGATTGGTTATCCAGGAACAGAGCAGTAGTGGACTGTTATACAAAAGAAGTAGCAGTGGAAGTGGAAGGTGAGCAGAAGGTGTTGTTAGTGGAAGAGCGGAAGGTCATTCCTTCTTGCTTGATTTTTGCAGAGATGGCGACACAGTTGATTAGAAACAGGTGTGAGGCATTTCTTTCTTGTGTGATTGACCTTAACAAACCTAAGTTTAAAGTGAGAGATGTGAAAGTAGTGTAGGACTATCCTGAGGTATGTCCTGAGGAGTTGCCAGGATTGCCACCCCAGCGAGAGGTTGATTTTGAGATTAAGACAGTGATGTGGGTAGCACCAGTGTCTATAGCTCCTTATCGAATGCAGCTGTAGAGCTGCAGGAATTGAAGAAGCAGTTGGAGGAGTTATGCAATAAGGTAAACATCCCTATTAATCTTTACCCAAACTGTGCTTAGTTCACTGATTAATTTCTGTTCAGAAAATTCTTTAGGTGACACAAGAGTGCCGTATAGAGCACAAGGTCGTGCTAATCCCATTTTCCAAAATCATTCAAGCACTGAGTGTGCTGTCTAAATTGGTCTCAACACGAGGGCGTGTTGACCAGTACGAGGGTCGTGCTGACCTACGGTTTTACACTTTTCTGATTACATTTTAAGGCTATACTTCAGCAAACAAGTCTTCAATGACTATTCCATACTTAGCACATTTCAAATACAATATTCACACTAAATGCACTCCAAAACAGTATATTAGCACACATACTTGCTTGCACATGTAGCTATATAATATATTTTAAACATTGATAATTCCATAAGTATAACACTTATACATACACATTACTAGCAGCAAACCATTTCAAATTTAGTAATAAACATCATTAAAAATCTTACACCATGGCATTAACTATATGTATGCAATATGAAATGAAAGTGCAACACTTATACATACACATTACTAGCAACAAACCATTCCACTCAATCAAATCATATGTATGCTCATCAATCAATAATTCATATGAATATCAAATTCATAGACCAAATAAGAGCATACCATCAAACTATCATCACAGCAATAAATTAGCCAAGGCAAAGATCAATATAATGATCTCTCATTTAAAGACATGAACATAGCAATATCATGAGACAATGAGAGTAATCCATAACTTCAACTCACAAGAACACATAAGCATTCAAGCCTAGGCATATATAAGCTCAAACATAACAATCACATCTACTAGTTCATTAAAACACATTTAATCTATCATCTTAACTCATTTGCATCCATTCCAAGTATGAATTAACCATACAGATGCAAGACATACAATGGTAAGTGTAAAAAATACTTACCTCGATAAATGTACGAAGTCAGCTCTGGCTCAACTTCAATCCAAGATCCTCGATTCGTTTCCTATACGAAATTTACCAATCAAGGCTGTTAATAACCTATTCTTAACTTGTTTCTTATATATAGAAACATCAATTACAACCTTGCTAATCAGTTCTTCAAGTTCTCAATAACTTTCCATACTATCAAAATTTCTTAATTCCTACTAATCTTACTTTAAGCATTCTAGACTATAAATATAAGATCCATTAACTCAATTTCAATCAAATAACATCCTTCAACAGTTAACTAAATCTCCTTCCACAAGTTTTTGAAACTCTCGACAACACAGAACTCACATATATACTCAGTATCAAGTTTATAAGTTTACCTTGATGTATTTATCTTAAATATTTAGCAAGAATCTTTGTTTCTTCTTGCTCTCCTTCACGTCTATTAATTCCTAGGGTTTTCTCCTACTTCTTTCTCAATTTTGCTCTTAATTTCAATAAAAAGTGTTGTTCAGTCGATTTTGTTTAAATAGCCAGTCTACACGACCTTGGGTATCGTGCTCTAAGTCATGCAGTGTCATTTCAGCATGAGTTCCAATCACGTTGTACATGAGATCATGCTGATCAATTTCCAAAATGATGAGCACGCCCTCTAGCACGATTGCGCTCCAGACCGGCTCATCGTCTGTTTTCTAAACTTTTTCGATTTCTTTCTGATTCAATTATGTTTTAATCTATATTTCATATAGATTAATTATATTAATTTCCAGGGCGTTACAACTCTCCCCTTAGGAAATTTCGTCCCTAAAATTTGAATCTGATGATTTAGCTGCTAATGTAAACTTACCTTAAGTTTACACTTAACTTAAACAAAGTATACTTAGATTCCAATAATTTTTAAAGAGCAATATACTGGAAATTATAACACCAGAACATAACTATAACATCAAATTTTAAAGTCAGAACGCACCTCAAACCTCAGACTCTGTGTGTCGTAATCGCTCTCAACCTCCTAGGTAGCTTCTTTTGATGAATGGAAACTCCCTTTCACCAATACCATAGGAATCTCTCGGTTCTGTAATTGTGGCATTTGCTTATCCAAAATCTCTACAAGCTCCTCCTCGTACAATAACTCCTCTGATATCGATAACTCTAGAGCTCTAAGAACATGACTAGGATTAGATCGATATCGTCTCAATATAGATACTTGAAAAACATCATGTAGTCGGAACAAATTCTCTGATAATCGCAATCGATACACAAGTGGTCCCACTCTCTTGATAATCTCATACGGTCCGATATATCTAGACTCAACTTACCTCTCTTCTGATAACACATCTCCAGGGCAAAACTCTCAAAAACACTCTATCTCCGACATCGTATTCAATCCCTCGATGATGTTTGTTGAAATAAATCTTCTGACGATCTTGAGCCGCTTTTATACATCTTTTAATAACATTCACTTTCTTGAGAGTTTGTTGAACCAACTCTGGTCCTTAAATTTGTCGCTAACCCTCAACATCCCAGTATGCTGGACTCCGGGATCGTCTCCCGTATAAAGCCTTGTAAGGTGCCATCCCAATACTAGAATGATAACTGTTATTGTAAGCAAACTCGATCAAAGGTAAATGATCATCCCAATTGCGTCCAAACTCCAAAACCCAAGCTCGCATCATATCCTCGACTATCTAAATTGTCCTCTCCGTCTGCCTCAGTTTACAGATGAAAAACTGTACTAAACCTCAATCTGGTACTCATCACATCCTGTAAACTCTGCCAAAATCATGATGTAAACCTAGGATCACGATCAGACAGAATTGATATCGGAACACCATGCAATCGAATGATCTCAGCAACATACAAATTGTCTAGCTTATCCAGCGTATCATCCTGTCAAATAGCTAAGAAATGTGCCAATTTTTTCAATCTATCAACTATCACCCAAATAGCATCGTGACGCGTAAACATCCCTAGTAAACCCATAATAAAATCCATGGTGATCTTCTCCCATTTCCATTATAGAATATCTAATGGTCGCTACTTTCCAGTTGGAGCTTGATGTTTTGCCTTGATCTGCTGACATGGTAAACATCTCGCTATAAACTCAGCTATCTCCTTTTTAATGTTCACCCACCAGTAAATGTAACGCCACAAAAATTCTACAAGAATATTGTGAGAGTTCGGCGAAAAAACACTGGAGGTTTGGCCAGGAATGGCCAGAGAACGACCAAGCAGGCTGTTCCAATGGCCGTTTGGTTTCCCAGATCAGGTGAAACGACCACTGAGAACGGCCATAGGCCATTTCCCATGGCCGTTTGGCCTTCTGGCAGACTAAATTAAAAGCGAGTTTATGTAGGGAAGAGAGAGAAAACATTTGTGTTTGAACAAAACCCTCCAAAAACCGTACCAAACACTCCCTAGATCTTCAAACCTTAATCTTAAGGCTTTCCCATCCAAAAACCTACCAAGAAACACTCACATTCCAATAAAAATCACCCTCTTAACTGATCCCTCTTCACATTTGAGTTGAAGGAAAGAGTAAGGTATGTTGATTCTTTTTGAAAGTGGAAAAAAATAGGTAAAAATAAGTACATTTAATGGGGATTTGTTGGGTTTTTGTTATAGAACATGATTCTACAAGTCTCTAACCTTGAAACATAGAATTTGGTTAGGATTAAAGAGTTAGGGTTTGTGGGAAAAATTGGTGTTTTGTGGAAATAAGAGTGACAGTAGGAAATCGAGTTTGAATCCATGTATAACGAGTAGAATGTTGTTATGTTGTGTGTAGGAATTGATATTTGGAACCCGAATAGGAGGTTGGGCAACGATGTTGTTCTTGGAACTCGAGGTAAGTGTCTTGCCACTAGCTTTAGTGTGTTGAATGTATGAATGGTTGATATTGTGTTAGGAATGCCTTGCCTTGTTCGTAGGTTCTTAGGGTATGTGTAGTTGAAAGATAAGTATCCTTAAATGTTAGAAATTGTATATATGTGTTGTTTGGTTATATGCCTAAAGTGGATGATGAATAAGTTTGGATAAGTTGATTTTTGATGTGGTGAAAAGTTGCCACGAGGTGTAATGTGAATCGTTGAAATGCGAACTATGTATGCTTAGTGTATGTGATTATGTGAATGGTGGAGGGGATGAACTAAGTAATCTTGTTTTGCATGCGAATAATGGTTTTGAATGATATAATGTTGCAATGTGCTGAAGTTTGAGAATATATGTATATTGACTTTCAGGAATGGATTTCATTTCATTCATTATGGCATTTGGCACGGCGTGATCATCATTGCATGAGATTTATGAATGAGGGGTTATGGCCCATATGTGCGAAGATGAGTGAAGTCTCTCTTTTGCTAAGTTGTAGGGCGGAGATCGAGTGAAGTCTCTCTCTTGCCGAGCGCTCAGTTTTAGGCAGCAGAGATTAAGTGAAGTCTCTCTCTAGCTAGTAAGTTAAAGGCTCTAGAGCAGTGCATTGTGTGTGTGTTTGCATAACCATATGCACGATTTGCATTCATTCATTTAGTTATGAAATAAATATGGATGTGATGTTGATTGAGTATTAATGTATGATTGAATGAACGTATGAGATTTTGAGTATATGTTTTAGAATGGATGATGTGATATGGTTAAACTTGTGTGAATGACTTATGAATCGGTTGCATGCAAGTGTGTATGAATGTGAATCAATGGAAAATGGCATGTTTGTGACGAGATAAATTGTGTAATGCTTGGAAAAGAATGACCTAAATGTGTGCTTAAATGTTTGAAATTATTTAAGTATGGAATGTTATCTATTCTGCTCCTGTAGGTGTGAACGGCCAAGGGAACAGCCAGGCTGGCCGTTTCCCATGGCCGTTCTCCTTATAATTGTGGACAGAGAGTTAGAACGGCCAGGTGAACGGCCACTCTGGCCGTTCCCCTTGGCCGTTTCCCCTGTTCTGGTTGCTAAAAAATGATTGCTGTGAATGTTTTGATCTAGTATGGTTTGTTTATCGATTCCTAGGTTTAACGAATTATATTTGTGTGGAGGATAGGCAGTGGAGGCCGAAGGTTCCCCTGCGCACTCAGCATAATAACTATGAGGAATCGCCTACTGAGTATTCTTCATACTCACCTTCTATTTTGTTGTGTATATGTGTGCAGAGCGACAATAGTGTGGTGCAGGACATTCCTTTTTGGGCGGAGCGTGTACGTGTGATACTTGTAGCAAGTCGGCTCCTAGCAGATTTTTGGGATACTTCCACTTTTGCTTTTTGTATAGCCATACACATGATAGTATAGGCTCATTGGCACTTGCATTGTTTTAAACAGAAAACCATGGCTTCCGCATATGTTACACTCTATTTGTATTTGGCCGGTTTAAAGGAAATGCATGTATGCCACTCTTTTTTTTTTATTATTATTATTATACACACATATATATATATATTCTTAATTTGAATTGTGTTGCTATTTTAAAAGGAAAAAAAAATGGGTGCGAAATTCGAGATTTAATGAAAAATGAATTTACCAAAAATGGGGTTCACAGTACATCTCTCGCATATCCCAATACATTTTAGTACTACTAGGATGTACCAAATAAGGCGAAGAATGTGCCTCAACCATCAAATCATTCTTCAAATCAGCAATGTCTGGACCACATAATTGTTCTCAATAATATAAAACACCATCTTCATCGAAATGTTGTGAGGTAGTTACCTTTCCCTTTTCAACTTTCTTCCTGATTTGCATTAAATGATCAGCTTCTTTCTGACGCTCAGCAATGAATTCTCGCATTTGAGGTCTAACTCGGATATTTGCTAACATCTGATTCTCAACTAAATCCAATTGCACTCGAAGTTCTCTCAAAGTAAACAATGATTCTTGTCTATAAGTAACAAAATCACCATCTTCCTTTCCTTTTCTGCTCAAAGCATCAGTGAATGCATTCATCTTTCTCAGATGATGCTCAATCGTGCAGTCATAGTCTTTCAACAACTCAATTCATCGTCTCTGTCTTAAGTTGTGTGCTATGTTATACGAATGATTTTGGTATAGGATGACTTAAGTTGTGTGCTATGTCATGCAAACCCGTAGGTCGGCACGGTGGGCGTGCCATCTGGCACGACCTCGTGTCCGAACTAATTTTTTGGGTAGGACCTCATGATGAGCTTCTGTCCAAAGTTCCAGAAGATCGGCACGATGCCCGTGCTGAATAACACAAGCTCATGCCAGACCCCTACGTTTTTACCATGAAGAGCACTGTGATTGTGCTCACCAGCATGCCCGTTCTCCCTGGAAATTTCCGGACTTTAAATAAGCTGAAATTAAAGAACAGATCAGTTAGGAACTAAATATGGATGATTGCCCTAATGCATAATGTACGCAAAACACTAAAATGAACTAAGTACTTATGCATTAGCTACCTTGATAAGTGTTGTGGCACACTTACTGAGTAATTAAAATGACTCACATGTTTATTGATTGTGGTGATGTGCAAAGAGGTGATAGAGACTACCAGAGTCTTGGTTTTTAGTGATTGGCTACCAGTACGATATAGTACCTGAGGTCGTGGCTCCTAGTTTTTTCAGACATGCACTTTTTCATTTTGTACATCTACATACATGATAGTATAAATAGATGATGTCATGCATTGTTTTAAACTATAGCCATAACTTCTGTATATGATGCTGATTTTGTATATAACTTATGATTGGCTAGGCTTTGAAATAAATGCATGATTATTCATATTTGTATTTCCAAGTGATTTGGTAATTACTTTGAAGAAAAAAATGGTTGCCAAAATTTCCGATTTATTTATAACTATTTTCGAAAAATGACTTTTAATTTTGGGCACGACATAACATGCCGTTTTTATGTCCTACATATCTATATTTGCAACCTAGTTACATGTCACTTTAGACATATGTCAAAGTATATTAGAATCCACCTAAGTCATATAAAGACTTTAGATCTTAGGATACCTATATAAGCACTATTTATGAGAAAATATTTATGACTTCTAGTTTACCATATAACTTTCTCATTTAAGTGGATTGATCCAATACATTTTCTCAATGATGTATTTATGTCTTCCATGCTCTATGTTTGACAAAACATAATCATCTCATAAAACCACATACTAGTTTTAGTTCATAGTAATTTCCATTGGCAATGATTAACTAGGGATATTTAGATGTTGTCCTTTATGTTCACATAAATCACTATCCAGTGTCTTACCTTAATAATTGAAAAAGGACTAACATCATGGTTAATTTATTAGTTCTAAATGCATAAGCAAATAGATAGATAAAATTAAAATGTCTTATCTTTATTATTCTCTTTAAATAATATACAAGTCCATACAAGACAATCGTATTGGGACTTAGGGCTTACACAAATAATCTCCCACTAGCTCTTAATTCCAATTAGGCATAAACCCGAGACCAATGCTCCAACATGCATATCATGTTTAAGTCTTGCTAATGGCTTGGTAAGAGGATCAAGTATATTGTCTTCACTTACCACCTTGCTTATCTTGACGTCACCTCTCTCGGTTATATCTTTAACCAGGTAATATCTTCTAAGTATGTGTTTGAATTTCTTATTGGCACAGGCTCCTTAGCTTGTGTGATGGCCCCCTTTATTGTCATAGAAGAGTTCTATTAGGTTTAGGATTTTGGGACTACTCCTAAATCAGTTATGAACTTCTTTATCTAGACAACCTCCTTTACATCCTCATTCACTACAATATTCTCAAAACCTATTGTAGAATTTGTTACTGTCTCTTGCTTTGAGCTTCTCTAACTCACAATCATTGAGTGAAAACACATAGTTCAATTGCGATCGATTGTCTTCAAGTGAGAAAGCAGCATCTTGATATCACTTTTGTGGATGCCTCTTCTTCTCCATCATACAGTAACAAGAGATTTTGGAACTTCTAAGGTACTTAAGGATACTTTTAACAACGGTCCAATGCTTAACTCCCTGATGTTATTAAAATCAACTGGTTATATTTAGTGCATGTGCATAATCTAATCTTGCATATAACATAGTGTACATGATAGATC
>CANYCX011455363.1:0-14484 GCA_948193385.1 Breynia disticha f. nivosa | reverse complement strand
TGATTAAAAATAATTAAGAGATATGAAAAAAATTTAATGAGATGGAGGAAATTATATTTCTTAATGTTTGCAATTGACTTTAATATTTTTCGTGTGGGTTTTTTTGAATGTCGAAACAATAACTTGAGAGGCTTATCAAATAAAAAAAATATATTTGAAGTTGTAGAAAAAATTTTGAAAATATATATCATAACATAAATGATAAAAAAATGTTGTATTTTTATTTAAATGGTTACTTTAAGCCATTTAAGATATTATAATTATTGAGTTGATGGCAAAATGAAATTGTTTCTCTATCGATATGATAAACTTGAAAATATAATAGACATATATTAAGCCTAAATTCAAATACTTCTTATAAATTTATATCTATATAATTAAGTATACTAAATAGTTAGTGAAAATACAATATAAAAATCATTTTAAGAATTTTTGAAACTAGTAAATACAACAATTAATAAAAAAATAATCAATTAAATTAATTTATAATTCAATTAATTATTTTAATAAATTTTATAATTTTTTAGTGCATAATTTAATTGAAAAATTAAAAGAATATTTATTTTATAGAAATTGAAGAGTTAAACTAAAAATTTAAATTGAATAGATAGTAAAAGAGATCATACAAAAAAAATAGGAATAGGCAGTAAAAGAGAGGATACAAAAATCTTTATAGAACTGCAACAAAAAGATATAAATAAAATCTCATTTTAGACTGTAATTAAGGTAAGAATATGATATTCTCTAAGACTTAAAACAACATATAACCTCTAAAAGAAACCTCAATACATCGCGGCCAACAAAAATTACAATTGAACAGAACAACACTGGAGCATAAAGGCAACATATATTTCCTCTTTCCTACTATGTTTTTTATTTGAAAAACTTTTTCTCCAGTTGTTTCCTTGGGATTGAGTTCTTCATGCTTTTAGTTCTTCATGGCAATGAGGAACATCATTTGCCACGACCAGTGCTAAATTCTACAAAAATATGAAACAATGAATTGTGAAATTTTTTACAGAATAAAATTGTTTGAATAAATAATTGACAGAAAAGGATATCACCAAAATTGAATAGCTAGCCTGTATGAACTTCATAAAGAGCTGGTTGAATTCTTTTGTGTTGGAATCATTGTTGTAGAAGTCATACAACAATGGAACAATCACTAACTAATGAAAAACTGCAATGAAGATAAAAGTATCAAGATAAGTGAGAATATATTTTAACTTGTCAAACTCATAAGTGAAAGAAGCCAAGAAGGACAATAATACAAAACCAGCACATAAGCCCCAAAAGTGCTCTCGAGACTGAAAAGAATGATTCCAAAAGCCTTCAAATTGATAGCAGTGGCAGCAATCTGCTTCAACTGTCAATAACAAATTCAGATATCATTAGATATAATAACGAATAATCAGAAGACAAAGCAATTAAATACAAACACATGCCTGAAAATGCAAAACTTGGAACCCCTGTCAGTGTTGATACATGTTTCGTGTAAACGCAAGACTTTCGGAGCCAAAATCGTCAAGCACATTATGACAACTCCATTCACTGCCTCAACCAAACCACGTTAAAAACACCCTCAAACGTTCAAAAGCAAAGTCAAATAAAAACACTTAATAACTTGAATCAGATACAGGCTGGGTTCTGGTTGTTCTGCACAAAAGGAAACCATAAGTACCTTCAGAAGTGTTATGCAAGTGAAACCATCGTCACTACAAATCTTGAACATAAAGATAACTGCATGATTCCATGTCTTGAAGAGATAAGCACAACATTATAAACAAAATAATTACCCTTAATTTGCAACTTGCAAGCAACAACGATTTACTTCATTGGTGCTTTCATCATCTTTGTGATGTGTCATCACCAAAATTTGATGGATAGCTATCAAATACATTCATGAACATGCATAACCCATTGCAAAAAGCGGGTGTTGTGGTGTATCAGGAGCTCCATCACATATACTATGACAGTGACGGATCCAAGAACCTTTTCTAGTGGGTGCACCAACAGACAACCTTCCAAGCTCCGGTAAGGCGACAACTTCATGTGAATATTTAAACAAAACTGAAATTAACACTGCAAATGAGGGTGTTAAGGCGAGGTGAGGACCTAGATACAGTGGGTTGTGGCCATGGTGAAGGGAAGGGTTTCTTTAGGACTTGTTTAAAATAGAACGTATTTGGGCATTTGGCTGGATTGTTCAAATTTTTATGCAATTCAAATAAAAAAAATGTGGTCTTCATTTCAAGTCTCTTTCATTTTCTAAACCAAGTAAAGAAGAGTTTTAGCAGGCCTTAGATATAGACAAAAAAGCCCATAACTCATTGTTGCTTGTTGGCCTCCTCTACCGATCATGCTATAATCATGTCTGAAAAAACTAACCCCAAAACGCAAAACCTCCATTCTCACTATCCTTTTACTTTTTTTCTTCGATTCAAGTTTCGCCAACCACCATCCGTTCATTTTCACACATCCACCGGTGCTCCCCTCCTTCTCCCATTGTTTTCGGTGCACCACCTGTGCTTGAGCTCCTGGAACAGCAATAATAAGACATTTTGCCGATGCTGGTGGGGGAGCCGGTGGGTGCACGTGCCCCCACCGGCACCGGTGTAGATCTGTCACTGCTAATAAGCAATATTTTTTCTTGGATTTCAAATTCATCACAATACGTTTAAAAATGTAGATATATTTAGTAATTATGTGCTATTATTGTTATTGAGATAATTTTTGTTTTATATATAATTTTTGTTTTCGTTATTGGTATCATGGCTTATTGAAGAAAATGAATTAGGTATATTGTAACTAATATAATTATAATTAATATAATTTATTTACTATTTGAATAAAAAAATTATTAAAAATGTGAGAATTTTCCTTTATTGACATAAGTGATAATACACGTAAATTGCAATTTTTATTCATAAAGAAAGTAATTTTTTTTACCATTAACATAAACTTGTCCTCAAAATGAAATTTTCTCTCAAATGTTTCTTCGTAAGCTCGGATCTCAAACTGATTTTTTTTAACCAACAAAATAAGAAAAATAAATAAAATAAAAGTATTAAGAGATCTACTTCTGGTTTCATTGGATATAAAGATGCATGTATTATTTAATTTAATATTAACTTTAGTTATTTCGACAAATAATCAAATAATAGTTTATTTTAAAAGAGAGAAAACTCTGATTTTCGCATTGACTCACATTTAATCGTACTGAACTTAAATTTTTGAATATCCAAACTATTTTGTACAAAAAATTGAGACAAAATGAGACGAATATTTTATTTAATGAAACAAAGAAAATTTTTAAAAATTAAAATTCCCAAAATTTGGGACAAGACAAGAATTCTTAAAAATACATCGGAATAATTATATTACACAAGAGTTAAAAATGAAAGATAATATAAGAATAATGTTAGAATTTGAAAAGTGAGTTTAGGGTGATCAACATACTGGGCGTGTAATGGACCACGATGGACATATTGAATCTCAATCGGGATAGGGGATTTATAGATCGTAGTGCATTAGCCAACACGGGTTGTGCAGCCAACAAGGGTTGTGCAGCCAACACGGGTTGTGCTACTACACGACAAGGCCATGTTGCCATGTTAAAATTGTATAAAAAGGAAAGATTTAAGAATGAGGTATCATTTACTTTAGAGAAAAAAAATAAGAAGAGAGCCATCGAATGAGAGAGAGATGAGTGAAACCATACAAAAACCTCGATAAACCACCTTAAACTTCCATTATAAAACCTCCATCAATCCCAACTTGCTAAAGTGAAAGAGAAGAAGAAGAAGAAGATTTTATGAGGGAGATTAAGTAAGAGAGAGGTAAAAAGTTTCTAATTTTTTAAATGATAATATGACTTAAAGGGAAGAAATGAAATAAGTGGATATGGAGGAAATGAGAGAGAAGTAGGAGATGAAATAGGAATTCATGCATACATATGAGTACAATATTTTTATTCAGTGTATTGTGTATTGTAAACAATGTTAAAATTATATTTATAGGACAACAGGTTAGATAGCAGTGTTATGATTGGTGCCTAAGAAACTCAGAGTATGTCAGCTAGACCAAATGAGTAATCTAACTCACTTAAATAAATTTATATGTGATAATGTTTTATATACTAGTTAATGATATAATGATATGAATGAATGGTATGATTATATATAAAAATATGACAGGGAATCAAATTATAGGAATGAAATCCACAAGTATGAATGTATGTTAAATGTTATATGGCATATGTGTTAATGATTGTTGGTTGATTGGTGGAGTTTATGGAGATGAGTGGAGGTGATGTTGATTGATCAATTTAAGAATGAGAAGAAATTTAGAGGAGTTGTTGGATCAAGGGTGATCAATATTTGTGTCCCTTCTATGTTTTGATAATGTTTTTAACGCCAAAATTGATAAACATAAGTTTCAGGTTGATTAAAGATTGAAAGACATACAACAACATGTTAACACACGTTAGTGATAGATAAGCAACGTTAACAAATAAAAAATAGAAGAAAATCAATATGATGGACTTGTACGAAGGTAACGTTTATTACATAGGAGGGAAACACACACTAATAAGTCAGGTTTTAGGCAAATTGCTATTGTATTGCCTAAATTTGTTTTCTATTTATTTCTAAGTATTAATGTTTAACCAAAATCTATGCATAGTTTTTTTTATTTAACATTACCTTACACATTACCAAAAAAATAAATCTAGATATCCAATACACACTCATCTTCGTTATTTAAATTTTTCTCTTTATCCCAATTTTGCTAAATGTCAACGCAAAAGCAGATACATAAAATCTTTTACAAAACATGCGTGAATTACAAAGCCATGACAATTTTACAAAATCTTCGTCTTTCCACCGCCGACCTCATATATGGAGCTCCCCGCTAATCTATCACATTTGCAAGGATAAATAAAAAAAGATAGGGGGTGAATATATTAGTGAATATGTACATCTAACCCCTAGCTAACTATATAGTGCATAATCCCATCGTTAATTAACACACAGTCAGTTAATTTTGAATCTTCCTTTGACCTAGTTGATCTATTCTAAAACTTCTCCTTTTTTTGAAATAACTATTTATTCTTTTAACTACCATAGTTCTTTAGATAAACCATTAACTTCATTTATTCTTAACACTATGCTATTTGATCATTGAACTAGAATCAACATTTACATACATTCAAATTTCCATATTAAACCAATGACCACATAGGGATTAACTGCTCATTTGAGGATACATCAGACTAAATAGGTTATGATCTTACCTCTTGACAGCATATTCCCTTTTTAGTTTTATCTATGACATCTCTTTAATTACAAAATTGATTCCATTAATTCCAATTGCCATGAACTTTAATCATGATATCACAATAATCAATATGCACATCCAAGTTCTAATAACAACAAATAAAACCACATTAAACTCAGCTATTCAGTCAGGGTTTCAGAATAATATGTGTGGTAGTCCATGACTATGCGGTATTAGGACCACTACACGTAGTCATGTGATAGTACGCAAAAATGTGTGGTCACTGGGGGACTACGCACGGTCATGGTAACTGCGCGTTGTCTCACTATGCATAGCTTTTTGAACTCTCTGCTGCATTTCACAATAAATTCACAGCTCAATAACAACATTCAACGATTCCTAAGCATCTCCATTACAAATTTTGAATTCAACTTCACCACATAATTTAAATCCAACCAAAACATGAAAACAAGGTCAAAACATATCAACACTCTCATATCAAAACAATGGCCACATAAAAGATTGTCATATGCCAATACCATGCCACATTGCTCATTCACATTCTCCTTACATCTCAAACATTTCAAGAACTCATCTCACAATTCTCATCACATTTTATTTATCGCATTTGGGTTCTTCTCTTTATTCCTAATACCAAAATCATTCCAACATAACATAGCATAACTTATAACAAGATTAACATGATACATGATTCTAAAACACTTCCAATCAAAGGACACATTACCACATCATTCCCACATAACATAGTAAACTCATAATAAAGTAATTGAACACATGATCTGAAAAATTTAATCAAAACATTCATCATCATATTTATATCCCTCAATGTCACGTGTTCATCTGTTTTATGCTTAGTGATGAAAATCCACATATCTTATGACTACCATATATGTCGTGCGTTATCTAAGTCATGTATTATGCCAATTAATGAATCATGATGCATGTCTCTCTTTTCTTTTTCTCAAATCCCTTTTCTCTCTTTTCTTGCATCCAATAGTGCTCCAAAATATCATATGTGAAGTACGTCATGCGTCCATTGACGCCCATAAATCATTCGTTCATTCATTCTCTATACAACTTGCGTCAATTGAAGCCCATTCCTGTGTGTCCATTGACACCTATATATGCCTTTGTGTCCATTGACACATCTACGTGACCTTTGTGTCCTTTGACACCTCTAATCCAACCTCCATGTCCATTGGCACCTTTAGTGCAACATGCACGTGATGTCATGATTATGAATGCAATTTATAAATGTGAAATAAGCCAAACACAAGTCGCTAACACACCCACAATTATTATCATTTAATTTCATCTTACTCGATTCATACCATCCATTCAAATAATTCAATCTTAACCAGACAATGCACATCAAACATTCTTATAAAATCACTCAAGCCTATGCAATGTTCCACACACCAAGATATATCTCGACACACACTTAAGCACAACACTCAAACAATAAAAAATAACATTCCATCAACAATCAAAAAAATAGTTCAGTTACCTGCAATTAACAACCAAATATACCTAACCATAGATTATACACTAGATAGTTAAATAAGCAAGAGGTTGACACACTCACCTCGCAAGTCTGAACTAAGCTCGCCTCCTTAGCAACATTCCAATTCTCTCCCAATTTTAATTCTTAAAACATTTTAGGCACATAGAATCCATCATCAACTACCACAAAAGTTAAGTTGTTTCATCTTAGTATATCTTAAATTTCTTAGCCCCCTAAGTCTATTTTCTATTTTTGTTTAATGATTTACATTTATATCAAAAATCTTATTCATGACTTGACTATAATAAATTGCGTCCATAATAATTAACTTAATATGAATCACAATTAATATTGTATAATGCATTAGATTTCAACCTTATTTCGTAAATTAATAACGACATTAATTTAGTCCAAGGTATTATATAAATTTAGCTTAATGTTTAAGATTTAAATTCCACCAAGACAATCCCCATAAATAAAAAGACAATAGCCCCCTCTTTATTAATAGTATTCTTAAACAATCAATTCTCAATTCACAATATTCTAGTTCTTGCAATTTAAAGCCATACATGTAGCTTCCAAATTTCTTTCTAAGGCTAACAACCCTAGTTTTGTTGATTTCACTACAATCATTTAAGACCCAACAAGATTTTAATTTAAATCCAAACAATACAACCCCAATATTAACAAACTACATTTCTCTTAACACCCACCTAACAGAATGATGATTTAGAACTAGTACAGTACATTTCTAAAAAAGAGGACGACGACACACCTAGAATGGTGCAAATGATGGCCTACCAGATATGGAGGGTGTTCGGCAGAAAAGGTCGGTGACTTGAGCGTGAACGGTGAGTAGTGGTGACGGTTGGAAGGCACGAGACGAAGGCATGACAACTGGATCATGCATGAATGAGTTTGAAAGAGAGAGGTGACGCGAGAGAGAAGAGAGGTCGTGTAGTGGAGAGATGGTATTAGCCACAAGAGGTAATGAGTGAAGAGAGGAAGATGACGTGCTAGAGGGAGAGGGACGACGGTTGTGGTGGAGGCGTGTGGCAGAGGAGGGAAAAGAGGAGGCATATGGGGAGAGAGACGAGGGAGAGGGCAGCGACAGAGAAGGGATGAGTTTAGGGAGAGAAAGAGAGACGTGTATGAGGGAGAGAAAAAAAGGGAAGAAAAGGTGGTCGCTGTGTATTTTTTAGAAGAGGATGAGAGCAGTTTTTAAGGTTTCCTTCTTTTAAGGTTAATGTAGAGTATAAATAACCTCTAGAAAGTGGGGAGTGTTTGAATAGAGGTTATGAGAATGGGTGATTTTTGCTAAAGTTTGATGGAAGTAAAGAACATAAAGCAACAAGCAATTAAGAGTGGTTCAGTGAGAACACCTATTCCACTACCTAAGCTCTCAGTTAGGATTTTCACAACAATCCTATATACTTTTTTCCTTTACACATGAATTCTGACTCAAGTAACCTTACAAGTGATTTGATTTCCAACTCAAATCTTACCTCTTAATCTAAACTAATTTAGGCTAGAAGGCTATTCTAGGTTGAAAAGTAAGACCACATGAAAAATAGTTATAAGAATATTATGAGACTAGTATGAATGCTTTGGAATACTTCTGTTAGTCTCTCTCTTTAGTTGCCAACACTATCTATAAGTTGTCTTGAGTTTTTGCCCATTGGCCTTTGATGTAGACCTCTTCAAGTAGCTTTTTAAAGTCAACTTGTGTCCACTATTAACTTTATCAGTTGACTGGTCATTTTTGCACTTGAGTATTTTCCATGAGCTAGTCGATTGGTACAATATTCAGTCGACTAAATTGAGTTCCAAAAGTCTCCTAGATCTTTCGTATCATAACCTATAGTTGACTGGTTACCTTATCAATCGACTAGTATGCCCTGCAGTACACATTGGTCGATTGGAAAACATAGAGGTCAACATGCACTATGTTTCAAATTTGAAATCTTCCAAAGAGTGGTCCTTGATCCTTGATGTCATCTTGAAGATTTTTTTCTGGTTTACGACATGGGTCAAAACTAGTTGACTAGTTTCCACTCCAGTCGACTGGTTTGGCTTATGGTCCCCCAAACTAGCCGTTACTATTTTCATCTGATTTTTCCAGAACATTAGTCTACTGGTGTACACACAAGTTGACTGGTTACCTGCATTTTTCACTTTCTAGACTATTTTTCACTGTACTTAAGTAAATCCTTCCTTATCGTTTTCATTCAACCTTTATGCAACAATTTTTTCAATTATCCAACCTGAAAACTATGTTTATTAAATTCACAAAGGTTTCAATCATATCAAAACTTAGAGAGGATTTTCATTGTTCACCACTATTGGTCCAACAATCTCCCCCGTTTTGATAATGACAAAACTTTGATGAATTTGATAAATATAGGCTTAAAACAAAAATAACAAGTTGTGACCAAGGTTTTCTTTCTTATCAAGTGGTTAGTGACCATGCAAGGCCAACTGCGAGAAATGTGAGGAATGTAAGTGCAAACATAATTCAAACATTATTTCCCCCCTTAATTTAGCATCTCTTTACCCAAATACCGCAACATTCCATTCTCAAGATTATTCAAGATCCATTTACTCAACAAGCAAGTCCTATTAAGTCCCAAATACCAATTAAAATTCATCTCATCTCTCTTCTCCCCTTTTTTGTCACAATCAACCATCAACAACAGTAAATACCATACAATACAAACTTATCATAAGAAGTCACAGGAGTACATACATAGAATCCTAAAGCACACACACATATATTACATAACATAGACATAATCACCCAAACACTAATAAGAAGTGTATACATAAAGTTATGCAATCAAACATCATGCTGAAAATGTAACATCCCAAAAAATGATGAATTAACTATAGAAATAAAACTGGAATTGGATAAGATTTAAAAGTGGAAAATGCACGAGAATGTGCATAAATAACGTATGTTAACCAATGGGTAATGTAAGTTATTTTGGGCAGTCAGGGGAATAACGTATATTACCAGTGATAATAGCGTACATTATTCTGGGAAGAACTCCAGGGTAACGTATGTTGGCTAACAAATGTTAGTTGCTTCAAAACCTACATTATCGGGACCCTGGACGCGTCATTAAAAGCCATAAAATAAGTCAAAATGGGACAAAAACACACCACAACCCTCCAAACACTTTCCAAAACCCTAAAACACCTTTCTAAGGTTCCCGAAACACTAAACCTTACTACTCACACTTAGATTCCCACAACAACACGCTAAATCATTCCTTTTTGTCAGATTTCCCTCTTCTCTAGGGTTGGAAGAAAGCTTGCAAGAAAGGTAAATTTTGAATCTTGAGGTATGATTAGGAAGAATGGAGGTAGGTTAGTGTGGTTTAGGATGAATTTCATGGTGAGTAACACGATAACAAATGCTGAGCATGATTGGTACGTTAGAGGGGGATAATGGAAATTAGGGTTTAGTGGGAAGAGTGTGGGAGTTGGGGGTTTATGTAATGAAGAGAGTGGTTGAGAGATTTAATGTTTTGAATTGTGTTTGATGTGAAATTAAACTGAAAATTTTGTAAGAGGCATAAATTGAACCCGAATCAAAGTTGAGTGCTGAGCACCGACTTTGCGGAGCTCAAGGTAAGTTCATTGAAACACACTTACATTGGTCTTGCATCTGTATGGTTAATTATAGTTGACTAAATGCACATGGTTTACGAATGCTAAAAATGGGGTGAAATGAACTTAAATGCATAGTGTGCTAATGTTTTGATGTGTGTGAAATGGTGATGGAATGAATTATGAGTGCATGAACTAAGTTTAATAGATGATGTGATTGTGAGGTTACACTTTCACAGTATGTATTATTAATTTTTGGTTTGTTATTGGTGATTAAATGAAAAGATGCACTTGTATGAAATGTTTGAGTGATATGACAGTGTGAAACCATGTTAACATATGAACATGGAATAAATTATGTTGGATGTATCTTGTCTGAATATGATTGAAATGATGGTGTGGCATCATGGCTATTCTTGTGCATGATTGGTATTGTGTAATTGAGATGTTTTGAGATGCATTGATTTGTGTCACTTTTGGCATAGCATGAACATTATGTGTGTTCATGGTAAGGAAATGGAAAAATGGATTTGCCCATGAGAGAAAAGAAAAGAGTGAGAGCTCTAACATATGAAAACAGGGGATTTGCAAAAAAAAAAGGATTGGCCTAACATAAAAGAGAGAGATCTCTCGAGTGAAAAGAAACGAGGGCGAGAGCTCCCTGGCCATAAAATAGAGGAAGTCCCTAGGGCATGAATGTGTGTGTTGCATTAGCATTCCATAATACATTGCACATTATTGATCATTATGTGTGTGATACTGTGTGAATGAATGTGATATGCGATAGAATGTTTGTGTATTATGATATGGTTGGTTAATTTTTGTGGAATGAATTTTGAATTAGCTTGTTGTAAGCATGTATGGATACAAATTTTGGCAAAACTTTATATGTGGTATAATGTGTTGTTGAGAATGATGATTTTGGTTTTTGGTGAGATGCTAAGTGTTGTGTGAAATGTGTGTATGTTTGATGCAACTTGAATGTTTGAAAAATGTGTACTACAACTGGATAACGTATGTTAGGGTTGATTCTAACGCATGTTACCTTAATGTCTGATGATTCTACCTAAGAAAATGTGTCATTAACGTACATTATTGTGAAGGATAACATACGTTAATGTTTGATAATGCATGTTACCTTTGTTAGAACATACGTTATTCATGTGCTGGAAAACTAGGAATTTTTTATGAATAAAGTACGTTAGGTCCCAATCCAAGCATACATTAATCTTGTCTAGAAGACTATTTTGACCTATAAACCATGTTTTGTTACTTCACATAGTTAAAGAATGATCAAAGAATTAATAAGGATGATTTTCCCTATTAAATGAAACACTTGACACACTTAACTAACGAGCACTTATGCTTTAGTATTTAGTTACTCACTGTGCGTGTGTGTTGTGATGATTGTGCAGAGTGACAGAGCTAGTGGACGGGACTTCTCTTTTGGTGGTGCTAGGAAGTGTGATACTCTCTAAAGGTCGAGGTTCCTAGCTTTTGGGTTGTGAGATTTTTTTGTAAATCTGTACATAGAATCGGTATAGATAGGGTTTACATACTTTTACTTTGTAAACCATTTTCCCCTTGCTTCAGCATTGCATTTCACATTTTTTATAGGCCCAAACATTTACCATTATTTTTAAATAGTTCATTTCCATTATCCATTTCTCTTTCTCTGCAATTATTTCATTATCCCTACTGATTGTGCCAAAAACATTTTTCATTGTATCATGTTTTATGAACACTTAAGAGCTTTAAATGGTGATTTCTTTAGGATGGAGCCAATCGACGACATATCACACGGGACCATTAAGTCTTAAGAATCCATGCAGGGGAAAGGATCTACTCCAAGGCACGAAGAACAGCCCGCACATGCTGCTATGCCACCATTTGACTCCACCTATGCCTATTTTTTTGAGGTGGTGCAGAGGGTGATGAGAGGGCAAGGGGGAACTAGGAACCAACATTGACCAAAACTTTAGGGAAGTGCGCAAATAAGGCGCAAAGTCCTTTGAGGGCACTACTGATTTGGCCGAGGCAGAGGAGCAGTTCTGACATACAGAGTGAATCCTTAACCGAATGTGATGAACCCAAGAGCAGAATTGAGGTACACTATCTCACTCTTCTAGAAGGATGCGTGAGACTGGTAAGAAGCTATCCTAGGAGCCAGAATGACCCCCGTACACTTACTTGGTGTGATTTTCAGTGAGAGTTTGTGGATAAGTACACTCCCCCATTGTACTACAGCAGGAAGAAGATTGAGTTCTTAGAACTCAAACAAAAGGAGATGATAGTAACACAGTATGAGGTTTAATTTACGAGGCTATCTTGTTACGCACCTGAGGAGGTTTCTTCGGATCAATAAAAGCAGCATCTTTTTAGTGAGGGGTTGAGTCTCAACATTCGCACTCAGATTGCTATGAAGTAACCCACATACCAGACTCTGTTGGAGACCGCCATTCGGGCGAAGGAGCTCTTGGCCAAGAAGGGTTGAGAGAAAGGAAAGAAGCAAAAGTCTCTGGTGGATCCAGTGCCATGGAAGGAAAAAAAGGAGCCGACTTTAGACCCCCGAAGAGTGCTAGTAATGGTGGTAGCATCACGAGAGGTGGCTCCGATGGTAGGAGAGTCAGACTTCCAAACCTCCTCTAGATATTAGAGTACTGTGGCACATGCGTACAGAGACACTCATCAATTGTTCTATTACTGCAATAAGTCAGCCCATATGATCCGACATTGCTACCAGAAGGCGAGAGATGAGGAGAGAGGTGCCCCAAGCAGGTTAGTGTTGTAGATAAAAGGGGAGTTTGTAATACTGGCACATGCCGAGGTAGAGGTGGGAGAGCTATGAACATAACCTTGAGAGGCGAAGGAGCTTCTCATTCTGCGGCTACACTTTAGGCATATGTCTATGTTATGATACAAAATAAGGCGATGGCTAATCTGAACATCCTTATTTGTATGATTTTTATTTTTGCACATGCTACTCTTGTGTTGATTGACCTAGGATCCACATGTTTGTTTGTTAGTGAGTCATTGGTGGAGCAGATTGGGAGTAAAGTAGAGTCTTTGGGTTATGCCGTGGCAGTGTCTATGCTAGCTAGGGGTATGGTTATGGTGAGACATGTATTGAGGAATTGTTAATTAAAAATTGATGATTTAGAGTATGTGGCAGACTTAATAGTGTTGAGGATGACAGAGTTAGGATTATTTTAGGAATGGACTGATTGTCCAAGAATATAGTTGTGGTAGGTTGTTATGCAAAGAAAGTGGTGGTATAGGTTGATGGTGAGAGGAGAGTATTGCTAGTGGGTGAGTGGAAGGTTATACCTTCCTACTTGGTATTGGTAGTGATGGCCGCACAATTTATAAGGAAAGGTTGTGAGGCTTACTTAGCGTGTGTGATAGACTTGAGTAAAAAGGGATTAGAGGTCAGAGAAGTAGAGGTAGTGGTGTTGAATAAAATGAAATATTCATTTATATGTTTTGATAATGTGTTAAATTAATTATGTGCTAAATTGATAAAGATATTAAGAATTATTTGTGTTTTAATTATATGCTAAATTGATAATTGTATGAAAGAATTAATTTTTCTATGAATAATATTTTACTGTTCATTGATTCGTAAAATATGATATTATTTGTACGGAAATAGTGATGCATAATCTGGATAATTATTTTGTGAACTTATGTGCAAATATGTTATGTTTGATTAAATAATATGAATAATTAACATAGTGCAACACAAAAATACACATATGAAATAACACATGCATGAACAGTAGAAATATCACATGTAAGTACAATATAGTGAATAGTACATTACGTGAATAGTAACATGCTTGTACAGTAAGTGAATAGTACATGCATGTACAGTATAGTGCATAGTAACGTGAATAGTAACGTGCATAGTTCATAACAGTTTTACGAAGGAAATTCTTGTAAGTTAACAAGTCAGATTTCTCACACAAATTTAGCATGATATTATTATGATTTATTGCTACAAAAATGAGCTGTAAAGAAGAAGGATATGAATCACATTTGGCAGCCATGTTCATCCAGCAAACTCTCCA
>CANYCX011455210.1:0-14749 GCA_948193385.1 Breynia disticha f. nivosa | reverse complement strand
GCGAAAAATTTTCCGGTATTTTATTCGTATATTATTTTAATATTTAATTTAAATTCTATATTTTTACGAAATTTTGGGGTGTTACAAGAACACTTACAATATTTATGTAAGCTAACCCACTTACCTTACTTCCATAAGCTCAACAGAAATCTAACTTCCATGCATGATCATTCATTCATAGAAATTCAGATTTTCTAAGTTACTGCATAACAATTCATTTCACAAATTCACTAAACCTACATATTCACTATCAATACACAATTTCGAATTAAATACTCTTCCCAAGTATTCACATAAGTACAGCACTTCCAATCTAATGCAATTCATCAATTAATAATATTACAGCAGGTTCCACAACCTCAAACTTAGGAATTTCATTCACAATCGAGTCTAAAAGCCTTACCTCTACGATTGGAGCTATTTCCCTTTGAAATTCCTCTAAGTCCCAAGAAAAATCAGCCTTAAATTGATCTCCGGGGTATATCAATTATTCTCTCAGCTCTGGGTGTTTTCTATATGTTTTTGGAGTAAAAATGAAGGTTGAGAATCGAGCACCGTCTGTTTTAAATACATACGGCACGGCCCACTTAAAGATTTGGCACGGAACGTGCCATTCTATCATGCCATCAATGTCGGGCATGACCCACTCCAACAATTGGCACGACTTGTGCCAATTCTATCATCCATGGCATGTTTTTGTTCAAACCAAGCACGGCTTACATGCAGAATAACACCTCCTGCTTCCTTTATCTTTACATGGCACATTGTACTTAATTGTGGCACTAATTAACTTGGATATTTGGGCACATCTCTTGCTGTTTGAGATGCATGACACGACATAATTTCTACAGGCACATCTCTTGCCAAATTCTCAAACATGGCACGACTTGAGCAAGCCAATGAGCATGGATTGTGCTCTTAGTCCTGTCCATCGTGCTCTTCCACTTGCCATGAAAATTAATGAACTGTGATTATATAATTTATTTTCATATAATTCCATTTACATAATCCGGAATTATTTTATTTTTTGGGGCATTACAAATGCAATAGGATGTTGTATATTATAATAAAATTAATTTTATATTTTTATGCAAATTATTTTATTTATAAGAAAAAAATTGACAAAAATATATACAATATTATAAATAAATATAGTATTATTTTATTTGAATATAATTTATCCTATATTATCAAGAAATAGTTTAATTCTCATAATATAAAAAATAGATTGATTTTATCCTTACAATTTAAAGAATTTTTAAATTATTTAATTTGCCATATGTCCTTTATCTACTAAGCTAAGTGTCGTAATTATAAACATTGACTCCTTCTTTAGTAATATAGATAGATTATTTAAAAATGAAGGAAATAAAGAAAAAATGCATGTGAATATATAAATTGAACATAACCTTTGTTTGAATTCAAGATACAATATTGTCTCTAATATTGAAATTCATATTCAATGAAATTAAGAAAATCTTGTTTAGAATATTGATAAAAAAAATATTAATGAATGTTGATGGAAATAAGCTATGAAAATAAGGTATTTATAGATAAAATTGCATAAGAATACAATAAGGAAGTAAAGATGATGAAATTTTTTAACTCAAATTTTGATGTCAACATGACTTTAAATTTGGGGTTCACTTTTTTATTATTTCATTTATTTTTCTTTTCTTTGTTTTCAAACAAATTTGGATGGTAAGTAATTATATTTTGTTTATTAAATATTTATATTTTTTTGAATAAGATTTTTTTTGAATGTTTGATGACTATAGTAACAAAGCAAGAACAAAGAACAAGAATTCTATTCAAAAAGTGTTGTTTCACTTGAATGTTTTTGTGTCTTCTTAATGTAGTATTTTGCACAACTTGTTGTATACATAATTACAGTAGATCAAAACCTAATCAAGTCCCACATTACAACAAATCCTACCGTAGGAAATCATATAACTACAACATATTTACGTCAATAGCATTTTGCCAGTTATATAATAACTATACATGATAATCTTGACAATTGTACTTGACACCCCCTCAAATTGAGACAATTAATTAACCAACATCAATTTTTTAACAAAGAACTAATGCTGAGCTGAAGAAAATGACTTAGTTAGTATGTCAGTAATCTATTGATGGGTAAAAATATGAGGAAAAGTAATCAAACTATTATCAAAGGATTCACAAATTGAATGACAATCAACCTCAATATGCTTTGCACACTCATGATACACAAGATTTACAGTAATCTAAATAGCACTAGTATTATCAGTGTGAAAAGGAGTAGGATTAGACTGTAGGTAACCCAATTCTGAGAGCATACCACGCAACTAAGTAACTACTGAATAAGTGGTAGACATGGCACGATATTCAAATTCAGTCGAGGGCTTGGAGACTCGTTCTTGTTTCTTGAATTTCTAAAAAATTTAAGCATTACCTAAGTATACACACCATCATGTTGTAGAGAGTCGCATATTAGGACATCTAGCCCAATCAACATTATTGTAAGCAACCAAATCAAGAGAAAAACCAGCAGGAAAGAAGAGCCCACAATGAGGAATACCATGAAGATAGCAAATAATTTGCTTAATAGTTGCCATATGTAAATGCCTTAGAGATGCCATAAACTAACTTAACAAGTCAAGTGCAAAAATTCCTATGTTGTTTCTATAAAATTCTAGCTCAAAAAAAAGCCAAAGAACCAAGATCTTTCATGTGAAAGAAACATGAAGTGAAGCTTTGATTTGTCCAATTTAGTTAATGTTAGTATTAGTAATTAAAATATCATTCACGTATACTTGCAAGATAATAAGGCCATGTGAAGACTTGTGGAGGAAAAGTGAAGGATCATAACGAATTTGTACAAAGGATATATTAAGAAGAGTGTGTCAAAATTTTACAAACTAAGCTCAGGGAGCTTATTTAATCCTATATAAAGAGCATTTTAAGTGACATACCTTTATGGCAGAAACCTTTAAACCAGGTGGAGAGTGCATGTAAATATCCTCATCACCATGAAGAAATGCAATTTTAACATCTATTTGATGTATAGGCCACTCATGAGAGGCTATAAGAGCTAAGAATAGATGAACTATAGTTATTTTGGCAATAGGTGCAAACGTTCCATCATAATCAATGCCATATTGTTGGAGATTTCCAAAAGCCATCAAACAAGCTTTACACTAGTCAACCCATCAAACTTTAGTTTAACAGAAAAGACCCATTTACAGCCAATTGGAGAGACATCAGATGGACAAGTAACAATGCTTCAAGTCTGATTTTGCTACAATGCATCAAAATCCTCCTGAATAGCTTGTCGCCAACATTTATGTTTTACAACATCTAAGTAGAAATGTGGTATGGGAACAAAAATAATGTTGCAACCATAGATTTATGATTATTAAATCTCTCAGGAGAAAAAACATACCTATTCGAAGGATGTGAGTTGTGAGATGATCGCCTCAGAGGTGATAAGTTAATAGTAGAGGCTAATGGTAGAGAAGACCCAATAAATGATGATGTGGTACCTGTTTTAAGAATCGGTGGAGGAATAGAATCATTAAGGTTAGTCTCATTTTTACTCTTATGTGCATAGACAAGACCGAGCTAAAAAAGTGTGATATGAACATGTGGATTTTGATGAAGGTTAGTGGATCCATTTGTAAAGGCTGAAAGAAGAGAATATATGGTGACATTAGAAGTAACATAGTTGAGGGGAAAAAATATTGTTGATATAAAAAAGACAACATTATGAGAAACACGAATTCATTTGGTGATGGGATCAAAACACATGTAACCTTTTTGAGTTGGTGCGTATATGAGAAAAACACATTTGACCGATTGAGAGTAGATTTTGGAGCGTTCATGAGGAGGCATGTGCACAAAGAAAACACAAGTAAAAGTGTAAAGGTGATTATAGGTAGGTTAGTGTTGATGGAGAAGGCAATGTGGTGTTTGTTTGTTAAGTATAAAAATGATAGCCTTAACCCAAAACTTAGGTGGACCACAAGATTCAATGAGCAATGAACAAACCATATAAAAATGATGTATATTTTTGCGTTCAACAACACCATTTTGCTGAGGAGTATAAGGACAACTTCTTTGAGAAATTATGCCTTTTTGTTGGAGGAATTCTTGAAATTTATGAGACATGTATTCCCTACAAGAGTCTGATCGAAGAATTTTGGCTCGTTGGGAAAACCAATTTTCAATCAAAGCAAGAAATTTTTGAAAGGCATAAAAACTCCAGATTTGTATCGCAAAAAATATATCTAAGTAAAATGACTAAAATCATCAATGAAGGTCACAAAATATTTATACTAAGAATGAGAGATAAGTGGTGAAATTCCCTACACATCACTGTAGATTAAATCAATACAATGAAAGATATGTGTATCCTTAGAAGGAAATAGTAGAGTTTTACTTTTGCCTAATTTGCAGCTAGAACAAGCAAGATTAATATCTTCCACTAGAATTTTTCCTATTACACTTGATTTGAACAAAACATAAAGAACTCTACCATTTGGATGACCTAACTTCACATATCATGATTTAAGTTTAGGATTGACAAGATAAGCAAGAAATAAAGACACATTCAAAGACTTGGTTGGTTCATCTAGATGGAGAGGAAAGACTCGTCCACATTTAGGTCCTTTAGCTAATATCTTCCCTGACACCAGCTCTAGCACACTAGAAGAAGAAAAAGTAACTTTGTAATTAATCTCCACCATTTGACCAACAGAGAAAAATTAGCAGAAAAATCAAAAGCAGTAAACACATTCTTCATTGATGGAGTGGTAGAAATATCACGCGTTGGCAACTTGAATTTTCAAGTTGCCATCATATGTTTTGACATTTAGTAGATTGTTTGATGAGGGAGCCAAATGATTTAAGGCAGCCAAGTCAATAAGCCAAATTTTAGATAAAGATTTGTTGTTACCAACACGGCTGAATGCAAAAAGATTTGAGACAATCATCTACTATACATTCTCATGTGTGAGTGGTTGATGCATATCTTGAGAAGAAACATGTTTTGAAGTGGTGTCTGTCATTGAATTCATAGTTGTGCATGAAAAGTGTGGAAATTGCGATTTGGATGCTTCTTACATTCATAAATAATGTGCCCATTCACTTTGCAGTAATTGAAAACTTTTGTGAACATTGATTAGCGATATGTCCAAATCCCTTGCAACTATAACATTGAATATTCTGCATATTTCGAGAGGATTGCCTTGTGCAACATATGCAACATTTAGAGTATTGATGGACTTTCCTTGTTGCTCTAATGTAGCTTGAGTCAGATGACACTGCTCAAATTTGAACTCACTGGTTTAAATTCAAGTCAGAGCTTCATTAGAAATTAATCTCTTTGATTGGTTTGGTGAAAAGTTATAACTGCATCCAACGAAGTATCTGGAACCAATGCATAAAAAATATTGGTATATTCAGACCATAACTTCATGAAACTTGTATAATACTCTTAAACAGGCAAATTTCCTTGTGTGTAAGTAGACAGTTCATACTTTGGTTGGAACCTCCTTGCTGAACTGGCCTGGTCATACACTTTCTTCAAATAATCCCATATGGGTGTAGCTGTCTTGTATGGTCTTAGATTGACCACAATGGAAGAATCCATTGTTTGTAGCAACTAACTCTTGACACAAACTTCCATGGTCGTCCATTCAGCTGCCTTGATCGGATCAGCATGCTTGTTGGTCGTGCCATCAACAATTCCCATAATTTTTTCCTTGAACATAAATTTGAAAATGAAATTCCCAGGTGAAATAATTCTTGCTCAAAATCTGATGCAAGCTACATCTAATTTTTCCATGATTAGAGATGTAAAATGTCAAATGATATCTCACAAAATATGAATCAAGACACATGAAAGAAAACTCAAGAAATCCTTAAGGGCTTTGACACCATAAAAAGCAAGAATAAAGACAAGAGTTTTGTCCAAAAAGTATTGTGACCTATTTATGAAAGAATTTGTGGTGAAAATAAAACAATGTAAAAAATGATTGATAGACCACATAATTCATAATAGCTTATGATAAAATTACTTTAATTATTTAATGACTCATGTCTCTGTGCCTATAAAATTGTATGTAAAATCTTTCTTTTAAAAAGTAAGTTATCCGTCTATATAATAATAATCACTTGTCTAAAGTTACATGAATTATAGATAAGTATAAAAATCCACTAAATATGTTTTGTTGTCCGAGAGTCTATATAAGACTTTATTATAAAATAAACAAACAGAAAAAATTTTAGTTAAAAATTTTTTTTAAATTATTAAAAAATTTAAAAATGTTACTAATAAAACGAAATATTTAAAGATTTTTTTGCAAAAAAAAAAATTAATAATAATAGAATTGGGATCGTTGAAACGCCAAATTCGGCCAAGTAAAAGCTACAATCTTCAATGTAACAAAAAACAAAGCTACAATCTTCAAAACCCTAAACCCTTGTCTACTCCAGTCTTATCATTTCCAAAACTATTCTCCCATGTTCAAACAACAATCACTTCCACTCAGTAATCACGATGTTACGGAGTTATAAATGGACCATTTAATTTTCTCACTACCCAGATGCTCCAAATCCTCAAAACCCGCTCTATTCGCCACATTCCATCGTCACCACCTTGGCTTTTCACTATAAGTGAAAGAACCCACCGTTTATTTTCTCAAGAAAATCGTAAATTCTCTCTAACACCTCATATTGTTCACTCTACTTTGATAAATTGTCCCTCTGATTTGATCGCTTTAAGCTTTTTTGTCTGGTGTGCTAAGCAGCATAATTATTTTCATGATAGTTTTGCTTTTGATCATATGATAAGTGTTGTTTCACGGTTAAATGATCGGTATAAGACGGTGAGAGGAATTGTTGGGGAATTGCAGAGTGTTGGTTCTGCTATAAAGGCTCAGACTTTTTTGCTTCTGTTAAGAGTTTATTGGCGTGGAGCAATGTATGATAAGGTTTTTGAAGTTTTTGAGCAAATGGTTCAGTTTGGTTTTGAGCCAAATACATTTGCCCGGAATGTGTTGATCGACGTTTGTTTTAAGATAGGGTTTGTCGATGATGGTTTTAAGATTTTGAGAGAGACTCGGTCTCCAAATTTTTTGAGTTTTAATATTGCACTGTGTAATTTATGTAGGCTGAATCATGTTGTTGGCGTTACAGATGTTTTTCTGATGATGTTAATGAAGGGTTATTATCCTAATGTTGAAACATTTGAGATGGTTTTGAATTGTTTTTGCAAAGTTGGAAAATTGGTGGAGGCATATCAAATTCTGGCTATAATGACTACACTAGGAATTTCGTTATCTGTAAATGCATGGACTATATTGATTGATGGATTTTGTAGAATGAAACAACCAGTTCTGGCCAGTCATTTATTGGGAAAAATGGTTCAGAGTGGTTGTTCTCCTACTGTTGTAACTTATACGGCTCTGTTTAAGGGATACATAGAATCTCGAATGGTAAATAAGGCATTTGATGTTCTACATACCATGTTTTCTGAAGGTTATGTTCCTGACTTGATTCTTGTTAATGTGATTATGTATGGTTTGTCTAAAATTGGGAAATATGATGATGCACTAAATGTATTCTTAGATTTGCCAAATTTGAAATTGGAACCTGATTCCTATACTTTTTCTTCGTTGTTTTCAACCATAAATTCTTCTAAAATGTTTAGTATTTTGCCGGAGTTAGTTCGTGGACATGTCATTGAAGCAGACATGGTGGTCTATAACACACTTCTAAGTTATTATTGTAAAGTTCAGTTACCGAAACATGCTCTGAATCTGTACAATGAGATGATAGATAAAGGCTTTATTCCAGATAACTACAGCTTTGTTGCTTTACTGAGAGCTCTTTGTGGAATAAGGAGAATCGATGTAGCAATTAATGTGTACCATGGGATTGTATTGACTAATCCTGGTCATGATTCTTTTGTCCATACTGTAATTATTGATCAGCTTATACGGAGTGGCGAATATCTTAAAGCAATGAAAATAATGAGGAAAGCTATTGTGGAGAATTACCCACTGGATAATGTAACTTATGCAGTTGCCATCCGTGAACTTCTCAAGGTTGGAAGGACTGCAGAAGCTTCTTCTTTGTATTACCAAATGAAAGATAATGGCTTCTCTCCTGATGTGCGTACATATAGTACGATGATATATGGTTTTTGCAAAAAAATGGACATGGAAATGGTCCAAAAGTTGTTAGAAGAAATTGCGGATCTAGGAATTCTACTGGATTGCAAAGTACTCTTCAGATTAACTGACTTTCTGTTGAAATCTCATCTGTCTTCTTCTTCATATAAATGTTTAGTAAAGCTATGGAAGTTGAGTCTGCTGAATGATGAGAAGACACGTTCGCTGGTGTTTGCTGGAAATCAAGGTCAGAAAATGTTTGACACAAATCCATCATATGTGAGGGACAAGCAATTGCTGGATGCATCTAGTTCTGATGATACATATGATGAGTTTGCTTCTGTGGGCTGAGTTAAATTTGAAACTGAAATTTTCAATACGCATGGGTGTGAGCTTCCATCCATCATCCTGTTGGTGACATTACTCTTATTTTGACGCCACATTTGGTGAACTTTCCTGGTGGTGGCATTCCACTGAAGTTCAATAATCTTATTTCGTGGTAAACTCTTATCTTCCTATTCAGTTTTTTCTTTCTCTCGCGTCGTTTTTTTTTTCTTTATAAAACAAAGTAATCTATTTAGTCAATGACTACTAAGGAGTTGTCAATCGATAGACCAAGTAAGATACAGTATAGATTAATGACCCTTCAGAAACCATAAACACTGTACTGCTTCAAAATTTGTGACTTTAATAAAGGCCATAAACACTGTACTGCTTCAAAATTTGTGACTTTAATAAAGGCTTCAAGAATACCAATCCAATCCCCAATCATTAATGGTAAAACCTTTCTGTCATAAAACTTTTAAGGAGCAAAATATAATTTACTACTGATGGTTCAATAGGTTCTGAATGAATACTGCAGGTTGACTTTCAATTTGATTCTAAACATGATAATGTATTTATGTGCACATAATTCTTCTTTTCCGTGTTGAATTGCCTTTTCTGATTCATTCTTTCTATTTCTCGATCTCAAGTGAAGAATGAGCAGTTCAGGCTTGCTCTGAATACAGAGGTGTAATGGGTCTATTTTTAGATCCACTTTTTCTGTCCTGTTTTCTTTTGTTGAAGTGTTTTGGCCTGCTCTCATGCAAAATGTGCCTACTATTTGGAAATTGTTAAGTACTTCTACCTTTGTACTTCTTTCATGGAAGGGGGGGCAGTGGTCATTTGTATAAACGAGTTAATATTTGCTCCATTTCCTCTTATGTTATTCTCTCTCATCAATTGCATTGGAGTGGAGATTTACAATGAAGTGGCTGATGTTGTTTGTACGTATTTTTAATGCTAGCCTGCCATATGACCCAGCAAATGGTGAAGTGCTTTGCAGAACAGGCTAATGTGTCTGAAGAGACTGAATAATGTGATCTGCTTCTCAGTGTGAATGAACTTTCTGAGGACAAGCTTCAGAGTTGATAAGGAATCAGAGAAATCTTATTAACAAATGGTGAAGGCCAGATCCCCAAAAATAGAGCAAAAGATTGCAAATGTGCATGGTGGAACTGAAGGAAGTGAGGCTTTTATGTTGTAGCAGCAAGTAAGCAACATTATTACAGAATAGTAATAGATTCATGATATTTCAGATAAAATGTGATTGGGACTATAATTCTATCTTGTTTTGATTCTTTTAACTAATGCTTAGAAGGGTTTGGATACTCTAAAGAAAGGCTAACATTCATATTTTAATCAACATGAACAGATTATTCAATTTCAGTGCTGAATTCTGGTACAGTTGGAAAGGAATAATTTTTTTTCCCTCTTACATGTAACTCTGGCAGAAGAAAATTGAAGCTGCAACTGCATTTCACCTTCATTTGCTGATCCTTGCTATAAAGGCGAACTCTGCTCACCGGACAAAGCCAGGTTTCAACTCTTCTTTTCCATAAGAGATAGGACTTCCGTACTATTAAAGGTAGAGTTATGGTTCAGTAAATGGATGTATGTATTGGTTATGTACGTACTGGATGCAGTTTGTTGGAGTAGACAGACACATGGCTGGCCTTTTGGAGTGATTGTTTGGTATGGATACGAAAAGAGCGACGATGATAGATTTTTCAGGTCGTAGCTTAAATCCAAGTTGTTCAAAGTTGTGAAGTTTATAGGAAGGTCGTCCCCAACAGCCTGCTATAGCTACTGAATAAATGCTATTTATTAATACTACACTGGTGATAATACGTTTGAAAGAATCTCAATACTCATAGCTGTTCATTGAAAAGTGAAGTCGTAAGTGAAACACAGTTGTGTGCCTGATTTTGCAAATGGATGTCGGAAGATGGCATTTCTCTTCTTATTCAGTGCCGAGAGGATGAAAACCAATTGTCCATTAAAATTTGATATGGTGGAGTTTCAGCAATATTGGGGCTTATATTTAAGAGGACGCCGTTGTGACGACTTAGTTTTGTGCCATAATCCTACTTGTCATGTTCACCAACCATTACACATCTACTTTGGACTTGACTTATAAATACCAAAAACAAAATGTAGGCGATTCAGTTCAGTGCAAGTGATCTGTTTTTTATCCCTCCTTTGGTTATTTATATTACATTGTAGGTACCAACAGAGTTTGGCTAAACTAGATAAAGTTGAGGAAGAACTTGTGTGCATTTGGTTCTTTCTTTCCTATTAATTTTACATTTTATCCACAAAAAATGTTGCAGGCATCACATCATATGCAATTGCTTTTCTTAAGGGGGCATTATATTGTATACAGAGGAACCCTTCAAAGTGGTTCCCGAAAGAATTGGCAGTATAGATACTATAGACGAGTGATGAAGGCAAAACTTTTTTGTTTGTGAGAGTCGGAATGAAATTAGCTAAAAAGGAGCAGATGCTATGTCTCTTCTTAATCCAGCCGATCTCATTTCAGTTTCATCTTCCAAATAATTCATTTCCCCATTTGTATCCATCATCATTCTGTCTCCAACTTTGCCTGAAGCGTTCGCCATTGGCTCCACACCCTGTTAAACAAACAACTTCACTTTTCATCACTTCACTTTTTGCTATAAAATTATCACCCTTGCATTCCTTCTCTGTTGTTTTACAAGTCGACAAAATACATTGTCTATTTGACATGTACGCACAAGAAAAAATTGGTTTCCTCAGAAAATATTTGAAAGTAACGAAGAAACAAAAGCTTCTAGTTAAACATAAACGATATAATATCTGCAAAGTAACGAAAAAATCTGGAATTCAAGAGCATACCTGGGTGAATATGCTCATAGCTTCCTCTATGCTCCTCGTATTCAACACATATAAAGCTGCCTCCTTCAATCAAACAATGAAATTTCATCAACTCACTCTAAAACCATAATGCTTTTGTAACAAAAAACCTCAGCATGCAATAACTGAAAACTTACCCTTGCATACTGCATTTGATCCATGGTGAGAGTCCTTGGTTCGTTCTCAATGGACGATTTCCGATCAATCCCCATTACTGTTAATCCGCGACAACTTCCCATTACCAACGTAACTTGAGAGTTGGTCATGCGAGGTTTTTATAATGCAGCAGACAACCCATGTAATGTCATGTGACGTATTTATATGAAAGGCTGGCTTCAGCACGTAAAGTAACGTGGCAACATCGTACCATAATGTCCATTAAACTTGGCAGCATCCGAATCGTTGATTGCATTTGATGAGAAGACATATCTTGTCGGAGAGATTCTTGATGTGACACATTGAAATTTGTTTTTGTTATTATCAGACAATCAAACAAACAGGCTGTGCATGGAAGTAACCATATTTGTGTGGCAACGAAGAAATGATGACATGTGTTTGTTGGTCAAAATCAAATGTGATTTACCAATACTATATTGAGTTCAGTCAATGTATGATTTGTTGAAGATATTTTGTAAGATTTATTGAAGATGTTGAGTTTATCCAATATGATTAAAGATGACTATAAGAAACATGAAGGTTATGGTTAAAAACAAAAATAAACCATATGAAAAGGTCAGGTTTCTAAAAGAGTTCATTCATCGATTGTATTTTTTCTTAATAATGTTGTTTTTCCTTAGGATGGATTCACACAAGTAATCTATTCGACATGTAATATTTTTTGCGTGAATAAAAATATAATGAGTTGATCGCAAAGTGGATTGGGTAGTGCCTAAACCCTCAAGATTTAAATAAAACCTTCATTTGAAAATAATACGAAATTACAAAAATAAGAACAAGTGTCTAAATTGCGTTATAATTGCTCTTATTTGAAATGAAAAATTAAAGGCTGAAATTTAAAAGAAGGTATAAAAACTATAAAATTAACACTGCTCCTATTTAGCATAAAAAGATAAAGTCTGAAATTTAAAGAAAAATAGTAAATGACTACTAAAATTAGACTATAAAAACTAAAAATCAAGAAAAAGAAATAGATATTGAATTTGTGAACCCCAAAATTTAGAAATTTCATTTTCGAATAAATGCCGATTTTGACAACCATTTTTTCTTTTTAAAAACAATTAAGTATGAGAGAGAAACAATGGAAATAAAGTTTACAAATCATTTAAGAAAGACCAATATTGGTCATACACAAAATAAATATTGAGATGCGGAAGCAATGGAAAACATTTGCATGCCATGATACAACGTCTCGTCTATACTAAAATGACATAGGCATACACACAACATAACCCAAGAACATGGGAGCTCAACCTTCTTCAGTATCGCACCGCTTAGTCTCGCCGATCACTTAGTCCCGTCATTAATATCTGTCACTCTGCACATAATCAACAGCAAAACAAAGGTGAGTATATAAAAATACTCAATAAGTGACCCTAGTGTTGTTAAGCTGGTGCGCAGGGGAACCTTCGACTAATACGAGTGTGCTCGTGGAACACAAATGTCGTATTCGCGCCTCAATTCCCTAATGCTCACTGTAGCCATGCCACAAACAAGTCATTTAAGTGTTTTATGTACTAGGGAACCATCCTAGATCACTATCACACTTTAGATATTCATTTGTACATTATTCGGGCTAAAACCAGGTTTCTGGACCACATTAACGTATGTTTATCAAGCCATTAACGTACGTTATTCATCAGCTCATCCTTACATTTCCAGCACAAGAATAACATATGTTTCACTAAGTGTAACATACGTTACTTGGCATTAACGTACGTTATTTACCAAAATAACGTACGTTAATGCAACACAGAACCAATTTGTCCACATTTATTCCATTCTGAGACTTAGGCAATTCATACAACCTTAAAGAATATCAAACCAACCTTATTAGCCTCTAAATCAACAATTTTATACATCTTTAAGCCACACACAACATCCTTAAAACATACAAATTCATACAAATAACATTATACACCTAACCAAACACTTCCTCAAGGTTCCAATCAACAATATACACACTAACGTACATACATCATCATCACCTCCACAACACTTACACATAAACAAACTCATCATAACCCATATGTTCATCCATATACATACTATTCCAAGTATCAAACAACATTTGAACACATACCTCAAGCCATTCAATTCATGATCATATTCATACCACCATTCCACATTCAATCACAATAACCCATATGCTCTTTCACACTTTAAACATACCAAAGTCACGTCATAATCAACAATGTTCACATGAATGTGAATGCACATATGAGTCACACAAATGCATATCCAGAAGTCTTTATTTATTTTAACGTGCATGCGAGAGAATTCACTCTCATAAGTTGGCAATTCCCCTTAATTTTGAGCTCTCGCTCGTTTTTGGCAATACCCTTTTTTCATCGGGCCTAGCCTGACATCGAGGTCTCACCCAGCATAAAATCACAATTGGGCTAATCCCCCATTTTATCACATGAAAGAACATCTTGCTTTCTGGGAAAGAACATCTTGCCTTTCCTTTATCATATCAAGCATGAACATACAACGTGCTCATGCAAATGCCAAACCATGACATGAATGAATGCAACTCATGCATTTCCAAAACTCATCTCAATTTTTCACAATAACATATGCACATGAATGTTCTGCAAATCATCCATCTTACACATAAGCCAACATGCTCATAATAGCCAAACTCATGGCATAACCAACATACACATTATAACTCAAATGAGTTCATCATATAACCAATAAGGAACATTCATCACATGCACATGATAAACAAACATAATTCACCATATCCTTCATAAGATGCCAATTCATGGCAAGAAAACCACAACATATCATACCACAAACCAAGCTTTCATAGCTCATATAAACATAGCAATCATAATTACATAGTCACACATACCATACACAATTCATCATAAGCTTTATGCTCATGATCATCCAACACTTTCGCAAGAATACATACTCATAAGCACCACTTGCAATTCACTCATTCCAACATCAATACATATCATACATCTCTCTACACAGCTTACTTATTCTTACACAAACCACATTTTCCACACAATTCATTAATTTTGCATTCAAAACATGCAAGGTACAAATCACATATATCTTTCTACCCAATCCATACTCATTCCAAGGACCCACATAAAAGCATAAGCAATTTAAGCCTTTCTTTTAAATTGTTTTCATTTCCAATTCATTAAAGAAAACATTTATAGCATAAACTTAACCAT
>CANYCX011455199.1:0-19589 GCA_948193385.1 Breynia disticha f. nivosa | reverse complement strand
GTAAAAACAGAACAGAGGAGAGAGAAAATATATATACACGCTCTTTATATAAAACTCGGCCCAACTGTTTTTGTTTCAAATATCAAACACAAATGGAAGCAAATAGTTTGAAAAACATTCAAACTCAAATCCTACGTGTATGTACAAAAATGTACAGTTTGTACAAAGAAAAATCTCAAAAATTAACTCTGGAGCTCAACCTCTAACATAAGCTATGAAAATGCTGATCAGCTCTATCGTCCAGCTACAACAGCTACCTACGATCTGCACAATCATTTAAATAATAAACGGGGGTGAGTATAAAATATAGTTAGTAAGGATTCTTAGCTTAGCATAAAGTAAATGATGTGCAGAGGAAAAATATGAATCAACACGAAGGCATGCCTAACTGTTTTCTCCCTATGACATCTCTATATGTCAGTCAAAGAAATCACACAGATAGAAAACAACACACAACTCGAAAATCCACTCAGGATTATTATCTGAATCATAAGTTCACACAGAACGTTCATATTGCACGTAGCAATATCAAGATAACATAAATCAACATCCACACAGGATTATTCTCAACAATTGCGAACCACACAAGCTTAATTGTCCACACAAGATCAATCACACATATTATACTAATATAAACATAACATCCACACAGGATCAAAATCATAACTTTATACATATGTAAATGTAAATGTATGATATGAAATGCCAATGAAAATCCACACAGGATGACCCGGGTTTTAGACCACACATATCTCACTCCCCAAAAAATATCTCTGTTCCACACAGGAAAGGTTTCATCAGTTGAACCGCACATAGCTCCGTCCAGGACAACACACAGCTCAATCCTTTAATCCACACAGGTAAGTCCACACAAAACTATTCTTGCCACACAAGCTCGTGCCACACAGACTTATCCAATATGTATGAATGACATTCATTTTAGCACACAACACAGGAATGACATTCTTATCCGCACACAGTACAGCTCACACAGAGCAAATATAAATACCACACATGTATTCAATCATTACCAAGTCAAGAAATGCCGCACAGGTATAATATTAACATGATTTCAATCAAAACATACCACTTAGGTATCAAATCAACTATATGTCAACAGTTAGAAATCATTTTCAATATCATAAGTCATCAATCCATTCATTTGATTCATTTCAATATTGATTCGTCTAACTCTAGCAATCTGTACAGATCATTATTGTAACATCCTCGTCTTAAAACCTTATGAGTAATAGGATAATTAAAATGATTAATAATTTATTAAATTGAAAGAAAGGAGCAGTGAATTGAAGGTTGACAAAAAGTTGACCTGAAGTACTTATGAAAGAGAAAAGGAAAAGAAAAAAGAAAATAATTAATTAAAAAAATTAAAACTAAAAAAAAAATAGTAAAGTAATCAAAAGTTTATACATATCGTGGAAGTTCCCAAAAAACTTTCAAAAGAAGGAAAGATGGACTGAAGCGTGAGGAAGAAGAACATGAGAGAGAGGAGAGAGATTTTAGAGAGAGAAACACTATATCGGGCTAGGAAATGAGTTCGAGATATAGAATCGATTGTAATCTTGAGCTGGGAACTTATCGGTATAAGCAAAACAGGTAAATTTTGGAGTTTACTGTAAATTTTTACGTGTTTTAATATTGAAGTTATCGTATAATCGAGTCTAAATTAGAAATTCAACTAAGAAAATGATTTGAGGTATCAAATCAATCGTAGATTCGAGCAGGGAATTTAGTGAGTTTATTCGTCAATTTTTCCAAGTTTTATTATAATTGTTTCGAGTTTATTCGTAATAGAATTAATTAATAATTAGAGAATTGAGTTTGAAATTGAGTTAGAAACATGTTATAGTGAGTTATTAATGATTTAAATAACTATAGGAAAATTGTTCGGGTCGTTCTAGGGTTTGTAAAATTAAAAAAACAAATGAAATGAAGCTGAGAGAACATGCATATAGCCGAGTTATTGAGTTGATTGTGACTAGATAAGTGTGAATTGTTCTTTAGGACGACAAGTTAGGCGCGGACAGAGTTCGGGCTCACATTTGGAGTTCCGGAGTTAGAGGTGAGTATATCTCACTATCTGGTTAAATTAAAATGAATCGTTATATATTTATCGTTGAATGAATTATGAATGTTATTACGTATATGAATTGATTATATATGTATGATTACGAATGAAATGCGAATATGATTTCCACGTACCTATAAGAAAATGAAATGAAAATAAAAGTGAAACGAGATGATGATATATGTTCATACTTATATGATTACGTTATATGATTTACGAAATGAAAAGGGAATCGTAGAAACGATTAAAATGAAACAGGTACGCATAATGGCAAAGGCATACGAAAAAGGTACGTGAATGTGTTTATGTTTTCATATGATATGTGATATCGAAAGGTGATGGAAAGGTGATAAATGGTCGATCATTCGGAGACGGGAGTAGGGAGACAGAAGTTAGGTCCACGTGAAAAGGTGGTGGAAAAATGTTTTCAAAACTAATAGGGAGACAGAAGTTAGGATTTATTATGAACGAGAACGTTCAATTCAAACGTATACGAATCGAGATCAATATGAGTTCAAAAGAATTGTTCAACAGAAAATTATATAAATGAAAAAGAAAATGCAAAGGAAAATGAAAAGGATGAAGAATACGTATGTGTGAAATAGTATCTGTTGATATGCTATATTTGTATTCTATGAAATGAAACTGATTCAAAATATTATTTTGTATATATGACTGTTTACGTGGTATTATAAAATGAATTAAAGATTACTCACTGAGCTTGCAACTCACGCAACTGCGATGCTTGTTTCAGGTAGGGGTTTTAGCAGTGGTAGACATTTTTACTAGCAGTGTTAGAGCTTTTCTTTTCTACAAGTTGGACAGCTGCTACCCAATCTACTTCTCTCTTTTCTGTTGATGCCATTAGGATCTTTTGCATACATTTTGCATATGATGATATGTTGTTATATGGTTTGTATAGTATGTTTGGGATTGACAGAGGATGAGTGTGATGTTATTTATAGTTTGTTTTGTTGATATATATATATATATATATATATATATATATAGAGTGTGAGTTATTGAGTTTGATCGGATGATTGAGGTGTATGTTTGAGAATTGCCGGTATTACTGAAATTGATTTGCAGGAGGATTGCAATAGGTTATGGGATATCCAAACTATAGCGGTTATATATCAGTTCTAGCGTAACACAAAGCTTAATCCATAGATGTGTTAACTAATACGATCGGTATTCTGGGAATATAACGGAATAACAGAAATTGGAATATCCAACCTATTGGTATGAAGTTACTTTACGTCACTAAAAGTTAAATAAGGAGTAACGAAAATGATATATATGTGAATGATAAGAAAATTTTTTAAAATATACGCAATTAATATGGTATTTAGATTAGGATGTTTTAATTTGGTATCAGAGCAGGGACATGGTCTCTGGAAATATGTGAAAATGTTGTTGTTTAACATGTTTGAAGTGTGTATTGTTTGTTATGTATGCTGATCATGTTTACATTTCATTTATAGATATGGCATCCAGCTCTAGACCACCTATAGAGAGAGAGGGAGCGAGAGGGAGCAGCAGATCCATACGAGACAGTATAGATGTCTCACTCTAAAGTAGGATCTGGGCATGATCCTTATGACCCATACCAGCCTTAGTACGGTTCAGCTTACCCGTATCCACCACCAGCTCCACAATATTATCCTATCTATCCAAAGTTGTCTCATATTCAGGTGAGATCCAGGAAGTAGCTACTTTCTCTACTGTTTGAATTGTCCTCTCCGACTGACCATTAGTCTGCAGATGGAAAGTCGTGCTAAACCTCAAACGAGTACCCATCGTATCATACAGACTTTGCCAGAATCAAGATGTAAACATAGGATCGCGATCAGACACAATTGAAGTAGGAACACCATGTAACCTGACAATCCCAAGAACATATAAATCAGCAAGTCTATCCAACGTATCCTCCTATTGGATAGCTAAGAAATGAGCCGATTTCGTCAGTTTGTTAACAATAACCCAGATAGCATCGTTAAGTCTAAACATCCTCGGTAAACCAATAATAAAATCCATGCTAATTTTCTCCCACTTCTATTTTAGAATCTCAAGTGGTCTCAGTTTTTCTGCTAGAGCTTGATGTCCTGCTGACACTGGAGACATCTTGCAACAAATTTGGCTATCTCCCTTTTCACATGTACCCACAAATACAACTCTCACAACAACCCGATACATTTTAGCACTGCCAGGATGAATTGATAATGGAGAAGAATGAGCCTCTGTCATCAGCTCGTTCTTCAACTCTATAATATCTGGAACACACAGTCTATCTCGATAATATAATACACCATTATCATCAAGTCGGTCTAAAGTAGGTATCTTTCCTCGCTCAACTGTCTTCTTAATCTTCATCAGATGATCATCTTCTTTCTGAAGCTGAGCAGTCACATCTCGCATCTGTGGTCGAACGCTAATGTTGGCTAAAATCTGATCCTCAATAAAATCTAACTGCACTCGTATCTCTCGCAAAGCAAACAACGAGTCTGCTCTATAGGTCACTAAATCATCATCCCCTTTTCTTTCCTGCTCAAGGCATCAGCTACAACATTCGCCTTTCCAAGATGATACTCAATTATTCAGTTGTAATCTTTCAACAACTCAATCCACCACCTGTAACGCCCTCAATTCCTTATTTAATTAAAATTTCAATTAAAATATGTAGGAAAATATGAACGACTTTTTCGCGAATTGTTAAAATATTAATTCGGTGGAAAGATGTGAGAATTAAATAGAAATATTAATTAATTTAAAGGAAATAATAATAGGGTCTTTGAGATGAGCGGAATGAGGGTGAGAAGTAAGAAGCCAAAAGGGCAAAACCGTCCAATTCCCAACATTTATATATATAACTTTAGCTCACCTCCTCTCCACCATCACCCACACGTGATTTCCTCAATCACTTTCTCCTCCATGCCTCAAAAACCCTAGCTACCAACAATTCTTACGGAACCTTGGAGTTTCAGAGTTCCAAAATCACTCTGTGAACAATAATCAGTAAGATTTCTTGTGAGGTTTGTGTTGAATCCCGTTTTTCATCCTAACCCTAATTTTCCAACCTCATATCTCTCTCATTTTTGCTCCAATTTGAGCAAATGATGGCTCGTTGGAAAGCTTAACATGTGTACTAACTAGTAGTAACCATGTTTTGGGATAAACTGTCATTTAGGTGTTCGAAATCAATGTTAGAACGCAACCTTCACAAAGTACCGAGTTTGGGTTTTGTGAATTGGAGTTCATTTCGGAATTTTGTTGCTAGGGTAAGTTTCTTTGGAGTTCAATGATAGTGTTGTGCATGCCAATTTGATTGGGTATTGAATGATGAGAGATATAGGAAAAAAGATAGAATAATGTTTAAGAGTTTTGAACGAGAAAGTAGAGAATGAGATGCCTAGCATGTGCTAGAGTATGAGATCGTAAAATTAAACCTAAATGAGCTTGTGGAAAGCATTAGTGAAGGTTGGTGGAAAGAATTAAATATGGTGGTTAAGGGCACACATTAGTACATTACAATGTTATGAAAGGAAATGTGAGAGAGAGCTAATAAAAGGGATGTAATCATGCATGTAGTGAATATTTCCTTTAATTTTGCATGATTAATGAATGTTCAAATAATGTTGAATCCTAATATTGATTATAGGTAGTTCGAGTCACAGCAGAAACAGTTCACAACCGAGCCGCTAATTGTGTGCGAGAGGTGAGTAACACGAATGCACCTTGTCCCTATACCTTTATGTTGTTGTAGTGTGAAATAATTGTTTGGTTGATAATTTGTATGTTGGTTACGTGTTGATATCGTATGATTGGAATCATTGAATGAGTAACTATGTTGATTGATAAGAAAGTTGGGAGTAATTGTAAGATAAACGAACCTATATTTGTTATGTATGCAAATGATTAGGTAGAGTGTTAAGAATTGTTCAATGACTGACTAAAAACAAATGTGGTATGTTTGTGAGTTATTTAAGAATGAGAAAATGGTAGGATGAACTTTGGTATGTTATGAACATAAAACGTGATTGATAAAGAATTTGTGCTTCTGTGATCTTGTATGATCATGTATTGTTATAATTTTCTTATGGAGGATTCATAATGAATTCTAGAGGTGGAACACAATGAGTTATTAAAAACTAAGCTTGATTAATATTTATGTGATAATGAATATGACTAATGAAAGAGTTTAAAAGGTCGTATGAGTGTTTTATAGGTGTTTATACACTTATACTGGTTGAATTAATAATTTATATGATATTACAAATTATAAATGAGTAGGTCAATAAGTTGTGAAATGCTCATATGAATAGGATATTCTGAGGAACATTGAAGTTTGATATTATTCTTAAATAAACTTAAATTGGGCATGATTTGAGATGTGATTTTAGCTATGTGCTTATCATATGAGGTGATTATAAAATTGATGATGTTCATACTTTAAATATGATAGTATGCTCATTGATACCTTATTGATGGTTAATTGATATCTTGTTAATATCTTGTGATATATTAAGCAGGTAATTGCTTATCTAATTTGATTGATTGAGCATGCTTATGAAATTGATGAGAGAATATATGAATTTACTGATCATTCAATGTGAAGCCTAGCATGGTTGGTTTGTGAATACATGAATTTGTTGCATGGAATGTACACATAACATTCATGCACTAGGGACTCAAAGGGAGCAAAGGTTAAAGAATATGAAAGGGCTCTTGTGAGCGTAATGAGGGAGTGGTTATAGTAAATGTTATATCACATATCGTGGATCTAATTCCGAGATACGACCTCTGAGGGTATATTAACAACCTACCTGGGGTGACATGGGGAATTCACAAGCACACAGGAGATGGGTTGGAGGTCTTATAGACTTTTAAATAAATATTACGGGTAGTATATGACAAAATGCTACACTGGGCACAGCGGAAAATAGCTATTTATACGGGCGTGTATACGAGTGTGCCAAGCCAAGTAAGGGAAAAATTCAGGCAACGAAAGGGTGTAAATATGGAACCAATTTTATAACCACATACTCATAGCCAAAAGGCCCGTTTGCAAACGTCAATCTAATGGCCAAAACAGGGCGTAAATCTAAAAAATAACAGGATCCCGAGTGATTATGCTTAGGAATGCATTAGATAACATGCATTCGCATTTATCACATTTCATATGACGTGTTCTATGTGAACATATGGTGTGAATTGGTTTATATGATTGTGAAGTAATTGTACTTGAGCGGTTTCTTGAGTATGTTTAGCAACAGTAGTGGTATGGTTTGAAATTCGGGATATAATGGACTTAATTGTTATGATCATAAATGTAAGGGTGCTAAGAGTGTTGTGCAAATGGTATGGGAAGGTTAATTTTAAGTTGATAGTGAAATAGTACATCAATTCTTACATGTGCATATGGTTTTAAATGTAAGTGCCTAATAATGTGATCATATTTAATTGAGTGTGAATGAAGGGATAGATGTCATGTATAAAATATTGAGTGATGATCTCGTTAAATTGCTGAATATGGCATAAATTGAAGGTTTAATGACAACTATGTCATATGAATATGTATATATGTATTGATATGTTTAAGGAAATTTATGACTGAATGCCATTGATAATGGATTAAATATGTTAAGAGTTGGTTGTTGACACATAGTTAATGATCATGAATTGATTGTATGCTATTAGATGTGTAGCTAAATGATTTATATTGGTTTAGAAGAGAATTGAATGGTTGATTAATGCTGTGGAGTGTTTATTTAAGTGTATGGTTGGTTTTTGGTGGGTTTTCACGCAGGAACACAGAGATCCACACGCAGTGGCAGCTAAGTACGCGCAGTGGCTGTGACCACACGTACTTAAGCCCCGATCACGCGTCTAATTGTACCTGAACTACGCGTGGTGGCAGTTACAACGCTTAGTTGATCACCACTGCACGTAGTTCAAAATGATCACGCGTGGATTGCTGGTTTTCTGATGTTTAAAAAATGGTTTTATATGGTTATTTGTTAATCGAATTCCTGTTTAGTATTTAACTACAGTGTGGCTGAATAATGAGGTGAAACTCATTATATTATTATGATTTACTATGGATTGAAATATTTATTTAAATGAGATAGGGACAGTTGTCCATATTGGTAAGTGTTACTTACTGAGTTTCATAACTCACTAAGTATTATGCCTGCAGTGTGGGCAGGGATTTGAGGGATACAACGAAGGGGTGAGAGCAAACTTGCTGCTTGAAGGACCGAAGAACCAAGGTGGGTCGTGGACTAAGAAATAATTAAAATCAGTGTCATACACATATATATTGGACAATGTAATGCATGTGTAATTATTTTAATGGGTTGAAATAACATGTGAATTTTTGAATTTATTCTTTTTATTGGAAAACCTATTTGATCTTGTAAACATGCATTTTGGTTAACTATTTCCGTAATTTTTCCAAAAAATTTTATAATTTATTTTAATTAGATAACAGAAGAATTGAGAAATGATAATCAACTGCAAAGATTTAAATTTTTTTTTCTACTCCTTTACCTTAAAATTATTATTTTCCAAAAATAATTGATTTCCAAGTTCGGGTACCATTCAACAAATGAGCGTATTATAAATTGAATGGTAGTCAAATTTGGGGGTTACACCACCTCTGTCAAAGATTTAGCTCTAGCTGCGTCATGACATACTTGAGACTCTTATGATCAGTGAATATCTGAAAAGTCTCCCCGTATAGGTAGGCTCGCCAAACCTTCAGAGCATGAATGATCACTGCTAACTGCAGATTGTGTAATGGGTAGTTAGCCTCGTGCAGTCATAACTGCCATGAAGTATATGTAATAACTTTGTCGTACTGCATCAATACTCCACCTAACCCAGCTCTAGAAGCATCTATATAAACAACAAATCACGACCCTGCAAAGATAACTTCAGAATTGGAGCTTCCACTAACCTCTTCTTCAGTTCCTAAAAACTCGTTTCACAGTTATCATTCCAGTCAAATGGAACATTCTTTCCCAACAAGGATGTTGTAGGTCTAGCTATCCTCGAAAAATCCTCAAAAAATCAACGATAATAACCAGCTAAACCCAGAAATGTATGTACCTCAGACATGTTCTTTGGAGCTTCCCACTCCTCAACTACTTCTATCTTACTAGGATCCGGTTTCACTCCATCTGCTGATATCACGTGTCCGAGAAAGATAACCTCAGACATCTAGAACTCGCACTTGTTGAACTTAGAATACAACTCTTTTTCTTTCAGCAACTCCAACACAATCCTCAAATGTCGCCTGTGCACCTCCCTATCTCTCGAATACACCAGAACATCATCAATAAAACAACCATAAACTGATCTAAATAAGGCTAAAATACCTTTTTTATCATTGCCATAAATACAGATGGTGCATTGGTTAACCCGAATGGCATAACAGTGAACTTGAAATCCCTGTATCGAGTCATCAAAGCTGTATTCTCAGTTCAACTATCCTCAACTCTCAGATGCCAATACCCTGACCTAAGATTAATTTTAGAAAACATTATAGCTCCCCGCAGCTGATCAATCAAATCATCTATCCTCGGCAACGAATACTTATTCTTCACTGTCACTTTATTCAGCTCATGATAGTCGATACACAATCACATAGTACTGTCCTTCTTCTGTACAAACAACACTGGTGCCCCCCAAGGTGATACACTCGGGCGTATAAAAGCTTTCTCCAATAACTCCTCTAGCTGTCATTTCAACTCCTATAACTCAATAGTTGCCATCCTGTAAGGTGCAATGGAAACTGGTGTTGCTCTCGATGTAGTCTCTATCCTGAAATCAGCCTCTCACTATGGTGGCAATCCTGGTACTCGTCAGGAAATACCTCAGGATACTCAGAAACTATCTGCACATCTCGCACCTCTAACTTAGGTTAATTCAAATCAACTACTGAAGCAAGATAGGCATCACAACCCTCTCTAAATAACCTTGCAGCAATCATTGCTGAAATCAGGCAAGAAGGAATAGTCTTCCTTTCACCTACTAATAGTACCCATCTCTCGCTATCAACCTCAATTACGATTTCTTTCGAATAACAGTCGACCGTAGCCCAATTCCTAGATAATCAATCCATACATAAAATAATCCCAAACTCTGCCATCCTCAAAACAATCAAATTGGCAAAATAAATCGACTCACCAATATGTAGCTCACAATGCTGTAAAATATGTCTAACCAACACAGTACCACCAGCTAGCATCAATACAGAAACAGTATAAGCCAGATGCTCTATACTACCTCCAATATGATCTACCACTAACTTACTCTCAAAAGAGCACATAGAACCTGGATCAATCAATACTGATGTAGTATTTGTAAAGATATAAATAATACCTGTGATAACGTCTGGATCCTTTATAGCCTCATCTCTAGTCATAACATAAACGTGGGCCTGTGGTGCTGATCCTGATGATGCTACTACTCCTATAGATCCACCACCTCTAACAGAACCAACTGCTCCACCTTTGGCAGCTGATCCACCTCTAGAAGTAGATCCAGAACCTCTGCCACCTCTACCTCTACCAGTACCAGTCGATACTATAGGTCTGACATCCCCAACACTGCTATGTCTAGTAACATGAACACCCTGTGTACCCTGTCTCTATGGATAGTCTCTGGAAAATTGGCCAAACTAACAACAAGTATAACAAGGTCGATCGTCCCTGTCAATATCTAAACCTGTACTGCGGCCTTAAGGAATAGGAGGCCTCATATAATAACCTCTACCACTACCTTCAGCTCCTCTCCGAGATTGTCTGCTATCTCTACCACCTGTGTCCCTGGGTGGCCTGAAATCTGTCTTCTTCTTTTTCTACTACTACTGAGAACTGGAACTACCTAAGAATCTCTGTGACTTTCCTTCAGATTTATCTCCCTCTGCCTCAAACTCCTCTGATCGTATAGTTGTCTTAAGTAACATCTCATAAGTCAGAGGTTTTATCGTAATGTTGTCCCGAATTGGATACCTCAAGCCTCTCTTAAATCTGTCTCTTCTCTTTCTATCGGCATCAACATCCTCTGGAGCATAACAAGACAACTTGGAGAACTCTGCCTCGTACTCAACCATTGTCATTACCTTCTGTTTCAACTCCAGGAATTCTATCTTCTTCTTCGTCTAATAATGTGGAGGAGTATATTTATCAGGAAATCTCCTCAGAAAATCATCCCAAGTCAACATTGGAGGGTCCTTCTTACTATCTGGAAATGACTCCCACTAATTCCAAGTTGATTTCTCGAGAAGAGAAGTAGTATACCTCAATTTTTGCTCTGGCTTACATTTCATACGTGTCAGAATCCTCTCCATATGTTTGAGTCAGTCATCAGCCTCAGCTGGATCTGTAGTACCCTCAAATGTCTTGGCTCCCTCCTTTCTTACCTCTACAAAATTTTTATTAATGTTTAGGTTTGTCTGACTCCCTGAACCTCTACCATGATCCCTCATCATCTTTTGCATCATTTCCCAAAACAAAGCATACATAGGATCATATGGAGGTATAGGCATCGTAGGCTGTGCAGATTGCTCTGGAGGTACTCGGGCTGAACCCTGTCCCTCGACTGAATCTCTGGAATCTACAGTGTGATCATGTGATACATCGTTAATCGGCTCCATCTGTTATAACAATCAGAAGTTCAAAAATCATTTCAGATTTTCAAATCATACATAAATTGAACATCATTAGCAAGTCTGCAGAAAATTTAATCTCTGCTTTGATACCACTAAATTTGAAGCTCATTTTCAAAATTCTATTTTTCCTGATAATCAATATAATTTAAGAAATGATATAAAATCAAATTTAAAAACAGAATAGAGGAGAGAGAATATATATATATACATGCTCTTTATATAAAACTCGGCCCAAACTGTTTTCATTTCAAATATCAAACACAAACGGAAGCAAATAGTTTGAAAAACATTCAAAATCAAATCTTGCATGTATATACAAAAATGTACAGTATATACAAAGCAAAATCTAAAAAATGAACTCTAGAGCTCGACCTCAGACAAAAGCTCTAGAAACGTTAATCACCTCTGTCATCCAGCTACAATAGCTACCTACGATCTGCACAATCATTTAAACATTAAATGGGGGTGAGTATAAAATATACTTAGTAACGATTCTTAGCTTAACATAAAGTAAATGATGTGTAGGGGAAAAATACGAATCAGCATAAAGGCGTGCCTAATTGTTTTCTCCCTATGGCATTTTTATATGCCAGTCGAACAAATCACACTGATAGAAAACAACATACAGCTCGACAATCCATGCTGGTTTATTATCCGAATCATAAGCCTACGATCTACAAAATCACTTAAAAATAAACGGGGGTGAGTATAAAATATACTACGTAAGGATTCTTAGCTTAACATAAATTAAATGACGTGAAGGGGAAAAATACGAATCAGCACGAAGGCGTGTCTAATTGTTTTCTCCCTATAGCATCTCTATATGTCAGTCAAACAAATCACACAGATAGAAAACCGCATATAGCTCAAAAATCCACACAGGATTATTATCCGAATCATATGTTAACACAGATCATTCATATTGCACACAGCAATATCAAGATAACATAAATCAACATCCATACAAGATTATTCTCAGCAATTACGAACCACATAGGTTTAATTGTCCACACAGGATCAATCATACAGATTATACTAATATAAACATAACATCCACACAGGATCAGAATCATAACTTTATACTTACGTAAATGTAAATGTATGATATGAAATGCTAATGCAAATCCACACAGGATGACCTGCATTCCAGCCCGCACACAACTCAGTCCAGCACAAGACACAACTCAGTCCTTTAATCCACACAGGTAAGTCTACACAGAACTATTCTTGCCACACAGACTCGTGTCACACAAACTTATGCAATATGTATAAATGACATTCATTTTAGAACACAGCACAGGAATGACATTCATATCCGCACACAATACAACTCACACAGACGAAATATAAATACAACACAGGTATTCAATCATTATCAAGTCAAGAAATACCACAAAGGTATAATATCAACACCATTTCAATCAAAACATACCACTTAGGTATCAAATCATCTATATGTCAGCATTTAGAAATCATATAGTAAGCGTAACAACACTTACCTCGAAAAAACAAATCAAAAGCAATAACCTAAACCCTGAATCAAAATCCACCCAACAGTCGTAAAGATCCTCCTGTACGAAAATAACCATATACGATAAATTAACTAACCATTTGTACATTGATTATGACATTAGAATCCATTATAACACCATTTGTAAGATTAAAATCATCCATATGTCAACTTCCTTTATTAACCTTCTTACATAACCAATTCTTCCTACAATGATTTTCACCTTTCAATTCATTCACAAAGAATCATTCAACTTAATAACATCTAACCACAATAATTTCCAGCAGCAATTTCAGTTCCAACATTCTAGTTCATCAAAATCAATATACCCTTCATAAACTCTTTGTAAACCTAACATCAATCACTTACCATGACTTAGATTTCTGCTAGAATTAGTGTTTTTCCTTGCTAATTTCCTTCCTCTCACAAAAGAACAATTCCTCTGCAACTTTCTCAGTTCCTCTAAAGTTTTCTCTGAAGTTTATGCTTTCATTTGCTTAAATGTCGGTTAAATCGAGCGATGCTTATATTTTTTTCCCGATTCCAGCAATCCATGCGTGGTGGAATGGTGACTACCCTTGGTCATCCGAGCATGTGTAGTTCCACCTCTACTGTGTGTACTTCCCATTTTTGTACATTTCTCCAATTTTCTTCGTTTATTTTGTGTCAACCTTATATCAACCTTTATATATTGATGTTTAAACATTTATTTATCATAATTTTACGAGGAAAAATTCCTGGGATGTTACAAACCATACACATAACAACCTCCTGTCAACATCCTACACTCACCTGAATGATGCCTTTGACAATGTGGATAAGGAAGTCTAGAAGGTCCTAACACTGTCGCTGAACTACCCTATCCTTCCAATCCTAATCCTCTACCACGATTAGTCGCATAAGAAAATGGTTGTGATCGACTTTTGGTAAATCCTCAAAATTCAGTATGAGTAGGGGTAAACTCAGTTCCATTACCAGGTCTTTTAGACTCTCCTGGAGCTACTACTCTCTTCTGTTTACTTGGTTTTCCTCTTCATCATCATCTTCAACTTTAAGAAGTTCTTCAGCTCTAATTGCTGCATCACTCAACACCGTATACTCACTCTTCTCTGTCTTAGGGATTTGTTTGCGAATTTTCTTATTCATACCATCCTCAAATAATCTGTAATTTTTTCCTATCAATCATAATATAACTCATAGCAAAGTGGGATAATTGGGTAAATCGTAACTTGTACTCATCTACAATCATCTTCCCCTGATTTAAAGCTAAGAACTCTTTTCTTTGCATTCAGATATACCTCTAGTAAATAGTTCTTCCTATCCTCTCGTGAGAAATCCTCCCAATATATAACTCATACAAACTCCAAACAATGAGGAACTATCTTCCACCATTCATACGAATCACCCTGGAATAATGATACAGCAAACTCTAACCTGTCCTCTGTACTCGCCTGCATCATCTCAAAAGCTGTGATAATCCGATCCAACAACTCATGTGCCAGTCATGGATCTATGATACCACTGAACTCTACAGCTCCCAACTTCTTCAATTCCATAAATTTTTTGGCTCTAATCTTATAATCTGTCAAAGGTGGATCTCTGTACATAGGATAGTAAGTTGCGGGTGGTGGATAAGGATAGGCTGGTCCATACTGCGGATAGTCAGGATCATACTTTGTATTTCTCGATCCTACACGTGATAACTGTACTGTAGGGTCTACTACTGCCTCTCTCTTAGTAGGATGTCTTGGCTCTAACATATCTTTAAAACAAAATGAAATTAATTAATCTCACATTTCATATAATAATGATGCAAATGCAATTACAAATCACATATCAATAACATATCTAGGGATCATATGCTTGCTCTGATACCAAAATAAAATGTCCTATTCTTATTACCAGTTTAATCATTTACTAATGATTCTTCTTATTATTTAAGTTCATAATCATAAAAATTTTTTCTGATCATATTCTGATTATTCATTATCATTAACCATCGTTCATCATACATACAAGTATGTTGTATATTTACTTTACATTTACTCTGTTATACACTAAGAATATCGATTGTCATAGTTAACACATCCATGGATTAAGCTTTGTGTTAAGCTAATATGCCCTTATATTCTTTATTATGCAAGTTCATACTTTACGTATAACTGCAATATAACGGCTATAACCTGCTTAAACCCATAATTCAATGTTCCAATCCTGCAAAAACACTCTTAACACAATAATTACTCTTAGGCAATTATCATTAAATCTAGCAACACACACCTCAATAGTCAAATAGATCTCAAACAATAACAAACACACACACACATATATATAATCAATCTCAGTAAACAAGTGTTCATATCAATCCATCATAAAATATATCGTATGTACAAGCATAACATGCAGCAACACTCAAGATAGCCAAGGCACAACTCTGATGACGACAGAGAAAATGGTCCAGGAGTAGCAGTTGACCCACCTGTCAAGTCTGAATATTTATCTATACTCTCTACTAGATCCTGAAACAAAAATCATAATTGCGTCAGTTGTGGGCTCAGTGAATAGTCATTAAGTTAACCAAGTCATCAATTGATTATATAAATCCATTATCAATAATAACAATTAAATGTAACATAATAAGCCATATAAATTCACATGTATTCTTTCTATAAATCATATAATGATACTCCTGTATGTTCGATTGTTTATCATGCAATGTAATTGATTATCTGTACAGTCACATAACAATTATACTGTATAAGCCCCTCTACAGATATGATCCTATAAAAAGGATCTCCCCTCTACAGTACAAACCCCTTTTACATATGATCGATTATATATCACGAATCCACACCTCATCATATCAACAGCATATCAATTACGTATCAATACTATATCAACACCATATCACATCAATCGTAACCGCAACATACAATCATATCATTCGTAGTGCAACGTACCTATTTGCATTCTCATTTCGCTCTTACCTGTTTACAATTTGGTAATGTAAAAATATTTGTTTCCAAATTTATACCAATTCCAAATTTTACCATTTTATGGCATTTTATCACAATTCATATATAAATTGTCAACTGAAATACTCAGACCTCTGAGTACTCTGGTCCTGCCCTGATCGTCTAGTATGTCATCCTACATAAATCATATATAAATCTTTCTATAAGATCCTATATAACGATAATTATAATGCATGCCCCAAAAAATTTCATTACTTTTTCTTCTCTTTCTTACAAACCCTAAACCTAACCCTAGAAATTTTTGAATTCATTTTATAACAGCAATTTACTAAATTTCAGTCGATTCTAAATCAATTCTACTCATTTCAATAATCAATTCAATAGTAAAGCTAATAAAATTTATAAACTCTACAATAAACTTTAGGTTTTACCTGTTTTGATTATAACGCTAGATTTTCAGCTCAGAATTACGACTGATTCGATAAATTGAATCAATTTCCTTTCTTAAATCTCTGACTCTCTCACTAAATCTCTCTTCGTTTCATTGTCTCTCTCTCTTTCCCCTTTCTGTGAAGCTCTAAAATGGTTTCCTAAATTAGGACATGCAGCATTACCATTGATAACTAAACTTGCAAAGAAGGAAATTGTTAGGGGGTTGCCTAGGTTGAAATACTCAAAAGATAATATTTGTGAGCCATGCATGCAAGGTAAGCATGTTAGAGGATCATCTAAAGGAAAAATGGAAATAACTGCAAGTAGAGTACTTGATTTATTTCATATGGACTTGATAAGACCATCTCGGAATGCTAGCTTAAGTGGAAAATATTATGCAATGGTGATTATTGATGATTTCTCTAGATTTACTTGGGTAAGAATTATTGTGCATAAGAATGATGCTTTCCATGAGTTTTTTAGTGGTGTAGGTTGTCCAAAGTGAGAAAATCTTGGCAATAATAGCCATAAGAATGGATCATGGTGGCAAATTTGATTGTGAGTCATTCGAAAAGCTTTGTGACAAGTACAGAGTTGGACACAACTTCTCAACCCCAAGAACACCTCAAGAAAATGGGGTGGTCGAAAGAAAGAATAAGACCTCAAAGTAGATGAGTAGTAAAATGCTCAATGAATAACAACTACCTAAGTTATTTTGGGCAGAAGCAATGAACACGACCTGTTATGTCATCATTAGAGTTCATTTAAGGAAAGACAAGCTCAAAAATCCTTATAAACTATGGAAAGGTAAAAAGCCTAACATTTTTTACTTCCATCCATTTTGTTGCAAAGTGTTCATTCATAACAATGGAAAAGATAACATAGATAAATTTGATGAGAAATCAGATGTAGGAACATTCCTAGAATAATAACTCACTAGTAAAGCATATAGAGTCTATAATAATAGAACTAGAGTTGTTGAAGAAAGTATTCATGTTAAATTTTATGATCTAACTTAACCCCTAGAGAAGGTATGTGCTTTTGATGATGTATGTATTAAAGACAAAATGCAAAAAGTTCAGAAGATGGTGAAGGATGTTGAACTAAAGGATGAGAAATTTAAAGATAGAGAAATTGAACAAACATCAAATGCAACAATATGGGCCAATGTGAAGAATCATCCTATGGAACAAGTAATTAGAAATATTGGTGATAAAGTTAGAACAAGGAGGGAACAAAATGAGCACATGGGTAACTTAACATTCATATCATTGATTAAACCAAAGAACATTAAGTAAGCTCTAACAGATGAGAATTAGGTGATAGCAATGCAAGAAGAGCTGAATCAATTCAAGAGGAATAAGGTGTAGGAACTTGTACCACCACCCAAGGACAAGACCATAGTATAAGTGAAATGGGTAAACAAGATAAAGTGGGAAGAATATGGAGAACTGATGAAGAACAAGTCTAGATTGGTAGCTAAAGGTTTCTATCAAGAGGAAGGACTTAATTATGAAGAAACATTTTCCCCCGTTGTTAGGTTGGAAGCAGCTAGACCCTTCTGTGCAATTGCCTCACATAGGAAAATCAAGCTTCATCAAATCGATCTAAAGAGTCCATTCTTGAATGGTTATATTCAAGAAGAAGTCAATCTAAAGCAACCTCCCACTTTTAAAGATGTGAATCATCCATAATATGTGTACAAGCTCAACAAAGCCTTGTATGGACTTAAACAAGCTCCAAGGGCATGCTATGAGAGGTTAAGTGGCTTTCTTACTCAAAATGGCTATGTTAGAGGCAAGATAGATAATACCTTATTTATTAAAAGAGTAAGAAATGACATACTTGTTTGTCAAATATATGTTGATGATATAGTATTTGGTGGAACTAACCAATCTTTGTGCAATGAGTTTAGTGAGCTTATGCTATGTGAATTTTAAATGAGCATGATGGGAGAATTGAAGTTCTTTCTTGGTCTTCAAATCAAGTAACTAGACAAAGGGATCTTCATTCATCAAAGTAAGTACACAAAGGAACTACTCAAAATGTTCAAAATGGAAGGATGCAAGCATGCTAAGACACCTATGGCCACAAACCTAAAATTAGAGAAAAATGAAGATGAAGAAGATGTGGACCAAAAGATATATAGAGGTATGATTAGTTCTCTTTTATATTTAATCGCCTCTAGATTGGATATAATGTTTGCCACTTGCTTGTGTGCTAGATTTCAATCATGTCCTAAGTTATCTCACTTAGTGGCTTGCAAACGTATTTTTAGATATCTTATTGACATTATATATCATGGATTATGGTACCTTAATTGTGATGCATTTTATTTGTATGCATATAGTGATGTTGAACATGGTGGTTGTAGGATCGATAAGAAGAGAACTAGTAGTAAATGTCATTTTATTGGTGCATCTTTGATATCTTGGGGAAGTAAAAAGCATGTTAGGGTAGCAATCTCTATGGCTGAATCCGAATATGTAGTCGTTGGGAGAGCATGTGCCCAAGTACTTTGGCTTAAACATCAACTTATGAACTATGGTGTTCATTTGAAAAATGTACCCATATATTGTGATAATACAAGTGCCATAAGTTTGAGTAAAAATCAAATTTTGCATAGTAGGACCAAACATATAGAAATTAGACATCATTTATTATGTGATCATTATCTTGAAGGGGATATACGTCTAAAATTTGTACCTACTAATGACCAATTGGCTGACATTCTCACGATACCATTAAAGGAAGATACATTTAATGAACTTAAAATGAGAATTGGCATGTGTGATTTGAATTTTATATAATGTATTTGTATGGCTGATTTACATGTTATTTTATCATCATAATAAGCATTCATAATAAAACATCCTATTCTAATTACCATGTTAATCATGTATAATTTAA
>CANYCX011454976.1:0-17414 GCA_948193385.1 Breynia disticha f. nivosa | reverse complement strand
CGCTCAACATCCTCCTTTTCCTCCCCTGAATTTTCCGCCGTCGAATAAGCTCCGATCGACTTTTCGTCTCCAATCCGATCACCCAAGGCGTTTCTTAACCACTTATTAGTGAACTGCGTCAGACTATTTTTTTGTCCTGCCCATAGCCAGATCCCATAGTTTCTAGTATTGTTTGTGTATTGCTGATCACATAACATCTCGCCATGACCGATAATTCCACAAATGAAACAGAAGGTTGAGAGCTTTTCATATTTCAGATTGACAACGAACCATTCTCCGCCCGCCTTCCTGAGTTTCATGACTAAGTGAGGAGGGAAAATTGTACTTTCTAAAAGGTTGTACATGAAAGTATACAAAACTGTCTTGCTTAGTTACATTTCTGTATTTTTCTTTTCTTATTCAAGAGAAGCTACTTACCTAGCGAAATCTAGCTAAGTTGAACTTGGAAGTTGAATAACTTTTACTATTTTATCTATGAATTTATTTTATAAAATATCTAATTGGCTATGAGGACAATTATATAAGTATTAATATTAATATATAAAAAAATAATTGTTATCTACTTCACAGGAAGTATAATTTGAACAAAACGACATTTATTTTTACTTCCCAAAAAGTTAATTTTCAGGTAATACAACTTTCCGAGAAATGAACTTCTTAGGAAGTCTACAAATTTCAACAAGTGAAGCCTTAATTTTTTTTCTTTTCTCAAATTTTTAATGTACGTATTTGCAATTTAAGTTTAGCATTAAATATTTGATGTATTTGCTTATTTAATAATAATAAATTAGTTGATATAATTTGATGTATTTTCTCTAAAAATATTTCAATCAATTGTTATTTATAATTATTTGTAAATTTTTTAATTGGTAAATTTATAATATTTTATTAAATTGAAAATGTGTCAATCTGTGCTCAATTAGTTGTCAAAATTTATTATGTTTGATTTAGGTTAAGTTAAAAATTAAAATGTTTATTAAAACGAAAAAATAAAACTGCTCAAACCGTAAAAGTGTAATTGTCTGGTTAAACCATCTAAACCGGCTGACTAAACCGTATAAACCATGTTAGAACCGTAATCTTGTATGAACTGTCATAAACAATGACTAGAATGTTAAGATTCGAACTTTTCTTTAACTGTAACCGTCAGTTCATGAGCTGTAGTTATGTTTAGTTCTCATACAACTTCAAACACTATATAAATAATGAAATTATGAGAGATTGTTTCATCAAATCGTTTACAATTGTAAATGCGATGACTTGGGTGTAAAACTGTCTACGACGTCGTGATAAGAATGTATTAAATTTAAACTTTAGCACATGCAAACCACAAATTGTGATGTTGATAAATAGAGAGACCAAAATTGTGACTTGATACTATTTTAAATACTATAGAATTATAATTTTTGATAATAGAAGATGCTAGAAAGAATGAGGCATCAAATTAGTCTTACTTTTTCTGAAATTGAAAGTCTAAATTTACTCACTACGTCAAATCAATTAGGTTGAACCCATGAACAAATGACATTGCACATATGTCAAATCAACTAGATTGAACTCGCAAATGTGCAATACGATACTGATTTTTATTGACGGAGGAAGAATCCAAAAAAATATTGTATATTAACCTTAACATGCCAATAAGAATACACACAAACGACTCATCACAAATATTACAACATCTATCCTGTTTAGGACACAGCTAAAGAAGTTGAAATTGTAGTAATATTTTGAAACTATTGGTTTATAACCTCGATTAGACTGCATCTTTACTTGGCAAGTTTTAAGAAATTCTGTATGGAGACAAAAGGCATGGGAAGCTTGTCTTGTCCCGCCTCAACCCTCAATGGAGGTGACTGCTGAGTCTTTTTTACCCGCAATCAGCTATCAGCTTCCAGGCCCACCATTTCTGAGTCCTTCTATAAGTTGAATGCAATTCCACACGTGGAAATGATGGTTCATTAACAGAGATTCTGAACTCGTTTTTTATAAATGGATCACTGTAGAACAGTTTAATTAATTGACACACTTCGATTTAAACAAAGGCATTATATTCCAATATTTTGTACATCCAGAAAAGATACAAAATTAATAAAAAAAAGATGGCCCTAAAAAAATTCGGTCCACCCCTCCCAGAATCTGTTGCAATTTCTGGGTAGAAAGAATAATTAACAAAGTAATTCATAACTCTGGATACTAAAACTGTCAGAAACTCCGATTTGTCGGAAACTAGTCTCTTCAGAAATTCCAAAGAAATGAACCTTGAGCCAAACCACTGTCAAAATTCTCCTCGACGTAATCCATGTTAGGAGTCGCAGATGTTGAAGGTGTGAAGAAATCCTGATGAAGATCATCAAAACCTGGGAAGATCCCGTACTCCGCACCATAATTCCCTGAACTTGTACTCGTGCCCAAATTGGTACTCGCAAGTAGGTCCAAAAAGGGTCCATCCCACAGTAACTCATTACTATCCAACTGTACTGTCCCATCAGAAATAACTGAAGCACAAGGAGACTCAACTTGTTGCTCCGAATTATCTTCAGATGACGATGTGTTCTCCGACCGAGTCGTCCTGGAAGTCTCAGAATTAGCAAACCTAGCCGCGGCCACTTGTATTTCAGCGGGAGTAAGTGACCTCCCGCCGGCTATTTCTGGCGGGTTGTCCGGAAAGTTGAACTTAGCAGTGCGGCCACGCAAGCAATACATTGCAGCGTCAAAAGCACGGGCTGCCTTCTGGGCAGAATCATAAGAGCCTAACCAGATTCTTTCCCTGCTATTGGGAAGTCTAATTTCAGAAACCCACTTTCCCCACTTCCTCTTTCGAACACCCTTGTACTTAGAATCACTTCTCTCAGAAGGCTGATCGGAAACCTGTTTCACCATATCAGTGGCTCAGATTCTTTATAAAGTAGTTGCGTTGAGAATTAGAGTTGCAAGTATGATTGTTGGGTTGAAGATGTAGTAGAAGTGTTGTTTTGGAGGTTTGGATTGAAGAAAATTTGCGGCTGGGAGGGTATATATACGTGTGGGTGTTGAGTGAGTGTGAGGGTCAACACTAGACACCGAGGAGGCGCGTTGAACGGAGCCGCAAGGAAGAGAGAAAGTACAGATGGATGAGAGAGAATGTGAAGTTTTTGTTTGGTACGCGGTGTCTTTGAAACACGTGCGTGTTAATGGATCACTTATCCATTTTAAAAATAGTTTCTAGATACTCACATGTAAGAACTTTAACGGCGGAATTCCGATATCGGATTCCTTTATCGTGGTTGGCGGCTTTGTCACGAACGTGTAAAATACGTCAGGTACGGGCTTAAATCCGCAACTTCTTTCAGAGTAGTCAAAAACTATTGAGTGTGAAACTGCTATAGTCTACACTACTGTTCATGTATACTATATTTGATAGAACAGAGAAACGTTCTCTCTATGAATGTTTTCTCTAAAACGTTCCAAATGAAAACTCTATAGGAAAAAACTCTTATTTTCTTTATTTATATAATAAACTAAATTACTAATTTAATCCCTATGATATAATGTTCAACGTCATATTCGTATTAGTTATAATTATTTTTTCCATTTCATTATTTATCAAAACAAAAAAAATCTAAAAAACATAATATAAAAATTTCTAAAAAATAATTATTATTCTTAACTTATTTTATAAGAGAATTTTTTTATATAGAATGTGAAATTATATTTTCTGTTGTATTTTTAAATATTTGATTATAAAACACCAAACAAAATATGATTTCAAAAAATAATAATGTTCGAAAACTTAATTTTATGAAAATATTTTTTATAAAAAAAATATTTTCTGTCAAATAAACAGAACATAAGAAGGAAAAAATATTAAATTTCAGTATAAGTTATACTAGAGAATTTGTATTTATACTAATTTTTTTGTATGATTAGATAATGTCGTCATCCAGTGGTGGTCCTCTTCTCGACGATGCACTTAAACTAACTAACATTAATGGAATGATGTGAAATAAGAAAGACGAGTGGCATAAAACTCATCAAACCAGCTGGTCACTGTTAGGTCAAACTGATAACTTATCACTTATGAAATTAATTATAGATTAGTTGGTAATTAAGCAGGAAGGTGCAGCATCGTTTCCTTAGCTAAAACGAAACCTTAAAGACGTCATCTCAGACATAATCAATAACGTAAGACAGCTTAGCATAGCATGACTGTCTGAACGTTAAGTCAGATGTTAGTTCCTTTGACCATTAGCGCGTCGGGACATCCACAGGCTCGTCGCAGATGAGCTATCTGATGCCACACTTTTGGAAAAACTATTTGGCTTTCGTTCCATTTTGGAAACTTCTTCACTTGTGTTCAATTGGAGTGTGGTCACTTGAATCTACTTATTGCTTATATTGTTGTGGTTACGACCGAGTACTTATTAGATAAGTGGTCTTTTGTACCATTCATGTATAGATTCAACGGTAAAAAAGGGCAATCAGCACGCTAAAAATGTGAGGTTTAATCTTTCGTAGCGGTACTAGGAAAGACATACAGACTCTAACATGATGGTTAATTATAACCATTTAGCATTCGATTTCTCAAGCCTATACTCTCACCTTTTTCTCTCCTTGTTCATTTTTTTATAATCCACACATCACTCAATACCCGCTTCGTACTCTCATCCACACACCACTATCATCCACTCGAAAATAGCCCCACTCGAAAAACATACCATTCAAACATATAAATACAAATGAACATGAAGACATATATTTTCACACTTTTGAAAAAAAAAAACTGGTTATTTTCCTAATTTTCCAGACAATTATGTAAAACACTCTCTTTTAATTTGAAAAATGTGAAAATGTCTATGATTATATTTGTTTATGCTCAAATGCTTGAATGTATTTTTATGTAGATATGGCCAATCATAGTTTAAAATATGCAAAATTATCAACTCTCGCTAATTTGGGCATTTTCTCTTCAGTTTAATGCTTTCACTTGCATTTTATCAATTCCAATTAATTTTCTCTCTCCCAAATTAGTTTCTCTCTTTTTCTTTTCAACTCACTAACTAATTGAGATGTTTATTTTTTACATTATTTTGTCTTTGTTTTCTGGTCGCTTTTGCTTTTTTTTTCCATTCTCATTTCAAACAAGACAACAATCAGATAGTATTTGCATGAGTTCAAATATATTCACGTTTTTTTATATATGTTCAAAATTTCGATTAATTTGAGTACAAATGAACATCATTTAAATATCCTTATTCTATTCACAAGTTTAACTGATATTGAACATTAATGAATATTTACACGATTATCCATTCAAATTATGTTATTATATTATTTTTTATTTACTGATAAATGAACATTAATGAAAGTGACTGAACATCCATTTTCAACGTATGTTCATAACGATACAATTATTTATTGTGTTTAGATATTTAATTATTAATAGATAAATATAAATGGACATGGATAAATAATAATAAACATAAATGCTCGTACAGTTTCCTTTATACTCATTTTATTGTTATACATTTTAATATCTACCATAGTCTACACTACGGTTTGAGTATACTATATTTGAGTGAATACAGAAACGTTCTCTCTGTGAATGTTTTCTCTAAAACGTTTCAAATGAAAACTCCACAGAAAATAACTCTTGTTTCCTTTATTTGTATCATAAATTAAATTATCAATTTAGTTCCTATAATATAATACTAAATATATTTCGGTCCTTCTCATTCCACAAAGTCATGGATGGATCTTAATGTCCAACAAACATAAACATACCATATTCGTTTTAGTTATAATTGTTTTTTTCCGTTTCAACATTTATCAAAAAAAAAATCAACAAAATTATATAATCTAAAAATTTCTAAAAAAATAATTATTATTCTTAACATATTTTATAAGAGAATTTTGTTATATAGAATGTGAGATTATATTTTCTATTTATTTTCAAATATTTGATTATAAAACACTAAAAAATTTAGTTTCAAAAAAATAATATTGGAAAACTTAATTTTTATGAAAATATTTTCCATCAAATAAACAAAATATGAATAAAAAAAATTATTAAATTTCAGTGCAAGTTATATTAGAGAATTTGCATTTAAAGTATTTGTTTTTATTGGATTAGATAATGTCATCCAGTGGTGGTCGTCTTCTCCATATGAGGGCCACCAAATTAACATTAATGGAGTGATGTGAACTAAGAAAGACGAGTGGCATAAAACTGGTCACTGTGTTAGATTTAGGTCAAACTGATAACTTATCACATATGAAATTAATCATAGATTAGTTGGTAATTAAGCAGGAAGGTGCAGCACCGTTTCCTTCCCTAAAACGAAACCTTAAAGACGTCATCTTATCAGTAACGTAAGACGGCTTAGCGTAGCATGACTGTCTCGACGTTAAGTCAGTTCCTTTGACCATTACCGCGTCCGGACATCCACAGGTTCGTTCGTGGCGGATGAGCTCTCTGCTCCGAGACTTTCGTTTACTGTCTTGGAAACTTGAAATTATATTATTATGTTGCTGTTTTTCTATAAATTAACATTAATGAACGCGAATGAACATCTATTTTTAACGTATATTTATTGTGTTTAGATTATTAATTATTAATAGATGAATATGAATATATATGTGTATACTCATTTTATTGCTGTACTTTTTAATATTCATATTTATAAGATCAACACAATTGAAATATATGAACATAAGTCCTCAGTTTTTTTCGAAAAGAACATATACTAATATTTAATATTTAACACACTCAAATACAAATTTTTAAATATTTTCGAACATTTAACATAACTCTTTCCGAGTCTATGAAAAACACGGTTTAAATATAAATGATAATTTCATATTTAATACATGAAAAGTACGTTTCCAAACAAATGCACTTGTGTTTAGTTATTTAATTATTTTAATAATGAGCACGAATGAACATATATGAATATAATCAATACGAAAAATATTTAGGTTTGTGGAGAAGAGTGAACAAAACTTGGGTCCAATAGCAGTAGCAGCCCAATCTCTGGTTCCAGAATTCTGATCACTGTCTCCACACTTGCGATTTGGAAGAAGGCGCGTGAACTACACATAGTGAAGTCACTCCCACAACGCGCCAAAATAATTTCTAGAAGTCTCTCTTATCATCTCATAAGATAAAACCCAACTCTTCTTCTCTTCTTACAGCCGTTGTTTCAGCTAGGGTTTTATCTTCTCAACTCATCCAACACATATACTATCAAGTATTACCTTTCATACACAAAACCCACTTCTTGCTTTCTTTTTGTTTAATTCATAGTTCATGTTTTCACTGATTTTCTTTGTTTTCATTTTCAGGTTTTGAAATGGCAACTACTCAGCTAGCAGCATCTTCAGTATCTGTCTCAGCTAGAAATTTGACCTCCTTTGATGGGTTGAGACCTTCTGCCATAAGGTTTGCATCTTTCAGACGTGGAAGTCTCTCTAACCGCTCTTTTAACCCTTTGGTTGTTAAGGCTGCCACTGTTGTTGCTCCAAAGGTAGCAACTTTGTACCACTTTTTGTTTATTTTAATATGACCTGCTTCATAATTTTTGGATTGAAGAGTAGGGTTTGGTTGGTTTTGATTTTGGAATTGGTGATAAGCGTGTTTTATGAGCTGTCATTTGTTTGCTTGTTTATTCTTATCTGACTCTGCATAATTTACGAATTGAGTTTGGCAATGGTGGTAAGTTTGTCATATGAGTTGAGATCTTTTGTGCCTTCTTTTATAAGGCAGTGCATAATTTTCAATTGAAGAATTGGGTTTGATTTGGATTGTTGAATTAGTGATAAGGTTGTCTCATGAATTGCCATTGTTTGTTTAGTACACATCGGTTAAGCCTTTAGGCGATCGAGTGTTGGTGAAGATCAAGGTTGCTGAGGAGAAAACCGATGGTGGGATACTGCTTCCAACTTCTGCGCAAACCAAGCCACAAGGAGGTGAAGTGGTTGCTGTTGGGGAAGGAAGGACTATTGGGGATAAGAAATTGGAGATTTCATTAAAGGTTAGCTTGAAGAATTTAATATGTATGAAGTTTAGATTATCATGTGATGTATGGTGATGGTAATGTGTGGTGTGTTTTTCCTTGTACAGCCTGGAACTCAGGTTGTTTATTCCAAGTACGCTGGGACTGAATTGGATTTCAATGGTACCAGTCATCTTATTTTAAAGGAGGATGACATTGTTGGTATTTTGGAGACTGATGATGTTAAGGATCTTAAGCCATTAAATGATAGAGTGTTCATAAAGGTTGGTCTTGTGCATCATCCCTTTGTTGCGTATTTATCTTTCATGCTTGGCACTTGAACGTGTCTGGGTATAATGATTATGTTTTTCAGATGGCCTGTGCATGTCAAACAATAGCGAACCTTAGCGTGATTCTATTAAATGGTTATAACAGAATCTAGAGGTCATTGTTTACTGAAACATTTTGAACTTAATTAGGTTGCTGAGGCAGAGGAAAAGACTGCTGGAGGCTTGTTACTCACTGAAGCAACGAAGGAAAAGCCTTCCATTGGAACAGTAAGCTTAATTATTACCTTTGTTGATTGCCTGATTGAGCTGATACCTTGTATGCTGAGCTGCAGACTGATTTTTTTGTAACTTGGCCTATTGGATTCAGGTTATAGCAGTTGGCCCGGGGCCTCTCGACGAGCAAGGTAACAGGAAACCATTATCCGTAGCTCCATCGAACACAGTTTTGTATTCCAAGTATGCAGGCAATGACTTCAAGGGCAGCGATGGCTCAAACTACATTGCTCTTAGGGCTTCAGACGTCAGTGCTGTGCTTTCTTAGTTGAATTTTTCTGCACCTGAACGTGTTTCACTGAATTTTGCGGCCAAGTTTGCCTCAATAGGCATCTGGTTATGAGTGTAGTTTTTGAATATACGATTCGATTGTTTTATGATTGATTTAGCATTTAAATTTGATGTCTAAATCTCGTCTCCATGCTAAATTCTAGTTCAACTCCTGTAGATGAAATAAAGTCGTATTTGTTCTCATTACATTTATACCGATAGGGTCGAGCGAGTTTAGCTTAAGATCAGGTAAGTGTATGCTACAATATTGATCACCTTCCTATTCTTCTAAAGGCTACTTGTTAAAAGATACTACTTTCCAGGACGAAAGGTAAACGCTAATATCGACTGGAAGCAAAACTACTCCGAGTTGTTATGATGGATAATCTAAGATCGCACAGACTAATGGCATCTGTCCTCAGGTTATATTATGGCTCATCGGAAGCCATTGAAGGGCAATCTTTTCATCTATAGTGCTCCAGAGGAACTTCATTTTGTCTCCGTAGGTAGATCGCGACTGTCAACTAACCCACGGGAGGACTTGCTGGATCTTATTCTGACAATGGATTTTCATCTATTGAAAGATGCGGCTGAGTTGTCGTCGTAGTGTCCCCTCCATGCATTGCCACTGTCAGTCCCACTACAAGCTTGATTTGGAACTGGCACATTACCCAAATCTCCATCCAGACTCATCTGCTGTACCTCAGAAGCTGATAGGATCTTTATGCTCTGAACACAAGTAACGAACTCCCTGGAAGCAATTAAAAGAGAAGGATTAAGGATGCACAACAAAATGGGATGACCAGTTTAGAGGTTACTCCGGTTTACGACTTACTCCCAGGGGTCATCGCCAACAAGTAGAATGTCATTTTCGTGGTCTACGTAGACTAACTTCCAATCGGAACTTTGTGGATCTTCTAGCTGCCCTTCAATACCAAACATTCGGGCAAGATCATGTCTAAGATCATCATAACCTTTGTAACGAGTCACATCAATAGATCTCCCTACGGAGCCACGCTTTTGAACCTGCAAACACATGCAATAGTTCAGCATTTCAAATTTTCTGTCAATAAATTACCAACTTCTGTTAAGCAAGGCGGACAAATTGAATCAACGATACACTCTACCGCGTACCAGGACCGGAGCACTTGTAATTACTTCTAACTTGACTCATAGATTGTACCTCATTCAGATCATAAGGATGAAATAGATTTGATAATATACCTTCGTATATGTTCTCATGCGTTGGGTTTGATTGGCCCATAATCCTCCATTTAGCACTCCAGTATCATTGATGGCAAGATCTGTTGAACATCCAGGCTTGAAAGGCATGTTTGGCATTCCGAATGACTGAGAACTTATTGCAGCAGTGGACAATTCTGTCTCAATATCTCTTGGAGCGCCACCATAATTAGAAAGCATATTCTGAAGATCCTTTTGCGAGTCATATCCCCTTGACAACAATGTGTCAGGCGCCAATCCGTCCATAGTAGTTGAAAAAGGAAGACTACTCCGAGGATGTGACTGAATATCACTGTCTAGACCAATAGGAAGTGAGAAGTTCTGCTGGATTGGACCAGCATCCAGGCAATAAGATGTCCCTGAGGAGGAAGCATCTAATTGTTCAGTCATAGCACCTTTGTATTTCAATTGTTCTGTTCCTTTTGAGCCAGGAAACTCTGGCTTCACCTGGATATCGGACTTGTTATGTAACTCCTGCATTAGATTACTCGTAGGCTCAACAATCGAATCCCCCAACATTCCAGAGGGTGCTTGTTGGCTCCTGTTCAGGAAATTTGTTGGAAAGATCTGGCAATTATTAGTTGATGGCGACGTTGAACAAGATGGAGCATCTCCATCAGTAAGCCCAGACTGTCCTCTGATTATACTAGGAGTTTTCTGTAAGGGCTGGGGTTGATTTACTGGAAAAGATTGTGATTGCGTAAGTGATGTCGGAAAGCTGTTATTGCCCAGTAACTGCTGCTGATTTTGAGACAAAGGGGGCTGCTGGAGCTGCTGTTTTTGCAGATGACTCTGCTGTTGCTTAAGTAATTGAGGCTGCAAAAGTGAGTTTACTTGGGATAGTTGCTGCTGCTGCTGCTGTTGCTGCAACTTTTGTAGCAACTGTAACTGAAGCTGTTGCTCGGAGTGACCCGATGACTGTGGTATCTGTTGCACTAGCGGTTGTGGCTGTGGCTGTGGTCTCGGTGATTGGTTTTGTTGTAACAACTGCAGTGGGTTCTGTTGTAGCTGTGTTTGAAGCTGCTGTCTCTGCAAGAGACTAGGTTGTTCTATTTGTTGGGGAAATTGAGTGTCCTGAGGTAATGAGGTAAGCTGGTACGAACTCTTATTTACGGGTGAGATACTTTGGGATTGAGTACTGCTTGCAAGTAGCTGCTGCTGCTGCAATTGAGTGTATGAAACCAGTTGCTGTAAGTTCTGACTTGGAATTTGGCCAGGGCTAACAATACCATTATTTACTGGAGGTGGCTGGAATAGTTGCTGCTGCTGCTGTTGTTGCTGGGGCTGTTGCTGTAACTGTGTTGGTGGTGGTCGAATTTGTTGTGATTGCGGCTGTTGATTCAGTTGCTGCTGAGGTTGCTGCGGTCTCTGCTGCTGCTGCTGTTGCTGAGATTGAGGCGGCGGCGGCTGCTGCTGCTGAGTAAAAGGCGGAGGCTGTTGTTGGTTCAAAGAAGTTGTCATCAACTGCTGCAGCTGTTGCTGTTGATTCCACGCCATTGGTGTCTGTGCTAATTGACTAGCTTGATTTTGAGGATTTGGTTTGCTGAACTGGAGATTAGGTGCAGACAGGCCTGCGGCTTGAAAATTTAGTAACTTAGATGGATCATCAGTGCCAAGGTTACCATGCAAGCCACTGGAAGGAACCATTGGCGGAAACAATCCTGCTTGAGCTCCCAACTGATTGTTTTGTTGCATGCTCATCCACTGAACTAAACTCAAACCAGGGAAAACGGAGCCAGGAGAATCCTTCATGCCAAAGTCATCACCAAGCCATGGCATGGCTCTTTTGAAAGCGTTCTCTATATCAGACTCATCATCTGCGAAAATATTGTTGTAATATTAGAAATATTAACTACTAAAATAATGTTGAATGCACAGAATTAATTTTTTTTATTGGAAGATTAAGTCTTGATTTACCTGATTGCCTAGGGAACTTGGATCTGAAAAATGGAGGTGGACATATGTAGAATGGTGTTACAACAGGCTCAATATCCCAAAGTGAAACTCGACTTGGCCTTTCACCAGCAGTTGATTCATCCCACCCAACCTATACAATATACAAGTTTGCTATGTAACAACATCTGCAATCCTCAACAATTTCATGTATGAAAAGCATGTCACCAAGGTAATACCTGAAGATTCCGCCACTGTGAATTTTTCCATCGTACGGAATCCAAATCACTGATGCCAGTAATTGTACCCATATATCTGCGAACTCCTGACTCTTCAGTTTCAAACATCATTCTGAATCTCATCCCTAATGACACTTGAGTATACATTGCTTTCTGATACTTGGAGAAGGGAATCACAAATTCAGATGGGCTTGCCCTGCATAGATCAATAAAAAAAATTATGCCATGTCATTCAAGACAAGTAATCTACAGCAGAAAGTCAAGCAAATCGCAAAACTACCTTGGGTTATAGAATACAGTGAATGGACTATTATTTGCAGCAGCATGAGCTGCAGCAGCAAGAATCCCAATGTGCATGCTGTCACTAGATATAACAGATGATGAGAGTGCCGGTTGTTGTCGATTGGCACGTCTTATGCCCAAGAGAAGCTGTGATTTTTCATCTCTACATCAAAGAAATTGTTTTTGACTTTCAAAAGGTTGAACACATCACTCAATAAACCATACAATACTATACATTCAACTATCCATTGCATACCTTATAAATAAGACAGAATCACCAGCAAAGAGTCTTTTAGTGCTGACAAAAACACTCCAACCCGTTGTTAGAAGATGCCGTTTTGGTTGACCTGCAAAAGACAATTCGATTTAAGGAATTACTCCAGTGATAAGAACAAAACCAAAATTCTTTTTGTCTATGAATATGAGCATACTCAGAACACAACCATGTTAAGAGAAACAGAAGAGACACAAACGTTCATTCATTCAATAATTTTGTATCAGACACTAATACATTTATGAATCCAATTCAGTAGACTGTTAAAATGATTTAATATGATCCGAGCAGAAGTCATCAGGAAATACCGCGATAAATATGTCTAAAAGTCCATGGGTTGTCATGCAAATCTTTTGCTACCAACTCTTGAGCAGGCGGTTGCAAGGAAAAATCCTACCCAATAATTCAAGGTGAGAAATGTGAAGATACATACACAAAATAACTATTGATTTGATGTAGGTAAACAAAATAACTATTGATTTGATGCAGAGATTAAATTAAAATATTTCAAGTGAATACTCACCAGGGGTGGAAAAATTTTTTCAGCTGCTCGCCGAGGCACTGAGAATCCACCATGCGTGCTTGTGTCACTAGCCGTAAGAGTTTTGCAGAAGAACTCAGTAGGTTGCCTGTTTTGCTTGAGGCCCATGTCAGATGCCAGTAACGCATCCTTGTCGAACTGCAAATCAGATATTGTGAGCCATCCCACAGTTATCCACATAATTATTTAATCACAAAATGCAAAGAGCGGATAGTATTCAATGTTATTGAATGGTTGACCTACCTTGTTCACAGGTTGCAAGGTCATTTGTGCATAGACCTCGTCAGTTTCTGCATCAGCCTGTAAAAGCAAAAACATGAGTAAACTGCATGATCAGAACACAATAATTACCCCTTGTATGCTATTTCCAACCTTTAGATTAGAAATACTTATTGACCACAGAATATATAAGCTTGAAGTTGAGGTTCGCATACGTGTAATGTTACGTTATGAAGGATGCAAATCAACTTGGAAGGAAGATTGGGATAGCTTGGTATAAACTCGGTCTCTTTCTGCATTGATGCTGCAACCTGAAGGACATTGTATTCAGAAAGAAAAGGTAATTAGATGCCAAATTCAAGATTAAAATCTCTTCTGGAGCCAAGGAAGAAACCACCTGCTCGCTGTGACCTTGAGGAAAATAGACGACAAGACTTCCTACTGGAGGCAGAGATACCAGAGGACCTGCACAAGCATGCCATAACTCTGAATTGATACTCCTCCTTTCTCCTGTTATCAAAGCAAACAGAATTTAGCCATTAGAAACTTCTTAAAGATATTATTAAGACTAGAAAAGCCAACTCGATCATTAGAAAGAATATGTAGACATTATGGATACCAACAAGATAGTTTGTTCAAACTACTGAACTCCATCAATTGTACTCTCTACAGTGTCTTTGAACACAGAATCACAAAACTAGTATAAGAAGTAAACCCAGAAATCTCAAGTAAGAAGAAAGGAAATTAATGATTCAGAGACGTAAAAAAATCTACTGAAAACCGCAAATGCACAGATCATCAAGAGCTTCGAAAAAATAGATGGACTAAAAGCTTGGAAATCTCTGGACCATCTCAATTTAGCTCTCAAAAACAAAAAGCTTAGTTTGAAGCAAGAATCAACTCTGCAGAGAGATTAGTTTACACATCTAGAAATCTCTCAATAATCATCTTTGCATGATACCAATCACCATAGAAGATCAGTTAACAGTTGAACATTATTGTGAAAAAATTAAGTTGTGGCAAAAATCAATATGACAAAGATTCCAGTTGCAAGAGATAAGTCTCACAAACTTCAAATCCAAATGCACACCAGCATGTCATCTTCCATTTAAATATTTTGATTTTAAAACAACACAAGAAATATTTCCTACTAAAAATGGAAAAAGCGAGTCAATCTTCCATAAGAAAATCAACAGAGACTTCACAAAAATCAAGAAAATCAGGAAGCAGAAGGGAACCCTTTTGAAAGAAGCAAACAAGGAGCAATAAATATTCATCTAAGAAACCAGGCGAAACCTACCTTCTGCAGGGTTTGCCAAGAACCCATTTTGAGGAACCCTCATTTTCACTGTTACAACTCAAAAGGAAAACACTTGCTTTTCAACAAATCCAAATATTAAACAGGCACTTCAAATCTTCAATACTTCTTTTTACCACCATAAGCACAACAAATAACTAGCAGCTTCACTTTCACACCAGACACATTTAACTATGCAAACGCCTCAATCTTTGATCACCAACACTGCTGAACATTGAATCCAAAACAACAAACTTTCTCTTCAGAACTTGCAAATTTCATCTTGGAACACACGAGTACTTCTCAGAGAATGAATGAATGAATCTTCTTCATTGGAAACTGACGTAATAAACAAAAAGGAAGAGAATTTTGAAAGTTGGAAGTGAAATTTTGCAACTTTAGAATGAACCCAGAAAAAGAAAGTGAAGATGAAGGGATCAAAATGAAAAGTTAAGAGATGTAGAGACTGACTTGCCGAAAATTCAGAGGCCAGAACACAAGGAAAAAAAGGGAAAGCAAAAACAGCTTTTTTTTGTTAAATTATTTATAGTCTTATGAGAACAAGCCGACATATAATGGACTCAGACAATAATAAGATCTCTCTCTCTCTTTGAGGTTAAAGAGAAAAAAAAATAACAGAGAAAGCTTTTAGCAGGGAAAGTAAAATTTGTACTGCAGTAGTTATAATTCTTTCTTCCCATCAAAATATACATACCACCGAGTAGATAGATTAACTGAGTAAATTATTCTAGCTTTTTTGTGATCCTGTCCGATTTGAATGAGGATTAATCTGGGGACCTTAGACTACCTTGGGATTCAGAAAAAAATATGTACATACTCTATCGTGTCGTATTTTAAATTTATTTATAATAAATATATTCATATTTTCATCCTTATTTATGAAATAATTTTTTTAATAATAGAATATTTTTTAATAAAAAATTTAAGAATATAATAATAATAATAATATTAATTTACTTACTAAGGCTCCCTTTATTTATATTTTTTTATTTTCTAATTATGCATTCCTATCACTACTTTTAACCAAGGTCATTGATATTGATGAATGATATTTTAATTGTTAAGAAAAAAAATAGAATTAATCATATAGTGCTGTGCACTTTTTTTATTTGTAAAAATATAATTATTCTAAAAATTTTTATTTAATAATAGTTTTTATTTCTTTATTAAATTTTTTACAAAATAAACTTTTTGTAAGTGCAAATTTAATATATAGATTTAAATATTTTTATGTTTAAATTTATATTTATTTTTTTATAGATTTGAATTTAATATAAACTTCGAACTAGATATATATTAAATTATTATGTTTTTTATAAATTTTTTAAAGATTAACTATTATACAAATTTTTTATCGTTTAAAATTATATATCAAATTTATATAATTTAGAACTGAGATGTATTTGTAATTTAATAAATAAAAATAAAAAAGAAAATTTAAAATGTGAGTAGGTGTAAATTGATGTTGCTAGAAACAACAATAAATTATAGTCTTCATGTGTTTGTAGAGCCCTACAAAATAAATAAAAATCGCAGATTGAGGGTTTGATCCCGTGATTATACTCTAATGCTCAAGTCAGTATCAATTTCTTCAAAGTATCGAGTATTTATTATATGAATGTAGAGAATATACCTTGCAATTGTGATTGAACCTCCTAATTATCATGTTATGATTTTTTGGTCTGAACCATCCAGTATCTCTCGCCTTCGGTGAAAACTAATCCAAGATTGGAGCGGGAGGCACAGCTCCTACCTCATGAAGGTGGCTCAACTGAAATTCGATCCTAAAAGCACACCGAGCCGGACCTCACATGTGACTGAGTCAACTCAACTAAAACTTTATGGGTTATCATGCTATGATTGGGAAAGTTTAATGTTTGAAGGTTAATTAGGACATGAGAAGTTATTTTAATTGTTCATGTATTTGACAAACCATACACAAACAGATTAACTACTAAGTATGTGTTTAGGCATGTTACAAGGTTAGGAGACAGTTAATGTTAGTTTATTAACGTTAATTACCTCAGTTTCCAACAATTAATCTCGTAGTTTAATATTTTTAAACCAAATTGTTTATGGTTTATTAAAAATCCATGCAGGTTCCACAACAATTAACTCCTTATTTCTCCAGTGAAGTGTTATATAATTGCTTGACTACCTAATCAAAACTTCATGTATATAATATGCAACCAAGAAACATGCATAAATCTTTAGTTTCTCTGTTGTTTTTTTATAGGCAATTGTTCTTTTATTCTTTTTGTTCTTTCAAAGGAAGTCAAAGCGGATCTGAACGTAGTCTTTGTCCGTGAATTCAACAGTAAATGAAGTTCGTTGCGGCGCTATTTGAGACATATAGGCTTTGATCTGTTAGTTCATCAGATGTTTTTTAGGCTCTTTGTCTTTGGTCAATGGACTAACCTGCCCCTTTTTTAAAATCCTTTAAAAAATAGATCTGAATATTACGCTCTTTATATAGGTTAGTGTGATTTATTAAAATATACTATGATGTAGTTTAATATTAAATAGCAATAAAATTTAATTAACAAAATCATCATTATCACTGATTTAATGAGTTATAATTTTATTAATATTTTCAAGTC
>CANYCX011454948.1:0-10593 GCA_948193385.1 Breynia disticha f. nivosa | reverse complement strand
AAATAATATTTCTTACATGATTTTAAGACAAAGATTATTTATTAAATATGATGTCTTAAGTGAAAATATGTAAGAAGACAAGAGAGAGAAAATTTAGAAAGCTTGTCTTAAATTAAGACAAGATTAATGTGGGATAAATTAAAAGAATAAAATCTTTCAATTATCCACATTAATGCACACGACAATGAGGGTGTTTTAAAGAGGAATTTTATTTTTATAAAAGACTTAACAAAGTCCTAATAACATTAGGATTGTTAAAAAGTTTTATGAACCAAAACTCTTATCTTTAAAAAGGGAAAAATGCTAGTTTTCAAGACACAAGTGGTGCCCCTCTAAACACTACACATTGCCATGAGGTTCCACCAAAATTCAAGAGAGAATTTTATTTTCTTAGGAGAGAAGTGAGAAATAGTTGTTGGTCATAGAGTTGATCAAATGCGTGCTCTTCTTTCCGCGAAATCTCATCCGATTCTTGACAAAAAGGTGAATCATTTATACTTTTAGTGCTAGTACATGTTTCTGCTTAATTCGTGTGTTACTGTTGCAAAGGAATCACGCTTGGGGTTCTATCTCGATGTCATAAAGGTCGTTTCAGAGTATTCTAAAATGGTAGTTACTTGGTGATTGCCCATTAACCCCACGGTTTTGAAAGAAGAAAAGGAAAGGTATGTTTTTCATTAAAGATTCAATCTTTATGTCACATAGTATTCACCTTAATGTAAATATATGTATTAGCCTCAATTTTGATGTGATCTTGGATGTTCTTGACGTGTTTGACATGTATTTCCGCTGCCTTTAGACTTAGAACACGTTAGAAACGTTAGAAAACCCAACATTGGACCCGTTACTAATTTCAGCATAAGTTAGACATAAAAACGTTTTTGTAATTGTTGAACATGTCTCTCTTTGCTTTAGAATAAGAGTTATGTAAATTACAGGTAAACATGGTTCAGTTTGGTTCTAAATTTAAATTGAACTGCTAATCAATTTAATAAATTTGGCTTTCTGTAACGAAATTTATAGTTGAACCAATAATTAAGACAAACTGATTAGTTTATGAATTAATCACCAGTTTGGTTCGATTTAATCGGTTAAGTTAGTACTTAAGGCAAATACTTTATTCTGAATTTGTTGTTACAAAATGAAAAGAAGGAGAAAGAGATGTTGGAGTGCAACAATTGTAACTTGTAAATGAGAAAGAAATAATTATATATAGGTTAACTTTTGGTTTTGTCTAAAATAGATATATAAATTTGGTTTAGTTCTGTTTAGTTTGTTTTTAATTGGGCAAACCGCAATCATACCAACCAAGTCAAATTTAAAAATCTTTTATCTATATTTATTTATTTAACATCAATTTCAATGTCGATTCGGTTAAAATTAGTATGTTTCGTCGATTTTTTTCAATTTGTTTGGTTTGTTGTTCATCCCTATTATAAATCTCATTCTGATAGTGTTGATTCATAACATCTACTCGAATTTTATTTTGTAATTTCACTATGATAATTATAAGTTTAAAATAAAATTTTTTTTATTTTTATTGTTAAGTTACTTTATTGGTAACTGTTATTTTTTCTACTAAGTGCATGTTTGATAAAACAATGTAGATAAAATTAGAATAGATACTTTTTAGACCAAGATAGGAAAAAACAGAGATAAGACTGGAATGTATTCCGAAATTTTTTTCTAAACGTTTGTTAATTTTGCTGAGATTAAGAGAGAGTAAAAAAACAAAAGACTAAGTATAAGATGCTTATCTTGACTTATTGTCAAGATAACCATATCTTAAAAAATAAAGATATGCAATCAAGTAACTTTTTCATGTAGGATTTAACAAACACTTTAAAAACACTGAAATTTTGAAATAAACACTTTTCATCCAATCTCGGATATCCCGAAGGTTAACAAACGCATCCTAAGGGGATAATGTCTTGATACCGACGTCGTTTAGCACAACTTATCAGACATAAATCCCCTAGTAAAGTCATTGCCTCATTAAAAAATGGGTGTTTTTGCTATAAAAATTTTATGGGTCACTAAATCCATGGAAAAAATTTGTAAAAAAGCATTTTCTAATATGTAGGAGTTAGAGAAAATACACATAATTATTTTGACTTCAACACTATTTTGTTTATATTCATAAGTGTTGAAAACATGTGGAAGCGCATACACATGAGGATATTATTTTTTAGGCATAAAAGTGATTATTTATGTAATTATTAGAGTTATGACATAAATAAGGACAAATCATTTAACATTCAGATTTCAAGATCGTCGAGCATAGATCTAGTCTATACCACGAGCATGAAGTATATTGTATTATGAAAATACAGAGAACTTGTTCTCTGTGAACGTTTTCTATAAAACGTTCTGAATGAAAAGTTGTTCCTAGGAAAATAACTAATTTCCTTTATTTATATTATAAACCAAATTACACACTTGGTCCTTATAATAGAATACCAAATACATTTTCGTCCTTCTCATTCTACGACGTTATGGGCGGACCTTAACGTTTAACATATTTTTATTTTGTTGATTTTTTACGTGATAATTTTATTGATTTATTGTTTTGTTTATACCACATTAAAAAATCAGAAAAAATATTTTCTTAACAAAAAATTTTGCAAACAGACGGAGCTTTAAATATTTTGAAAGCAACTGTGTTGCTTAAACTGAACACAAAAGTAAATGAGAAAAAGGATATATATAGCATAATAAAGTTCCAATTTTTTTCTTTTTTGATGTTAGTTAAATCGCTTCTTTAATCCACTCTCATACGATGCCCATCGTTGACATCTCAATTTTCTTAGAAAAAAAGCACAACTCTGTAAGGGCTCATATGTATGTGGCTGTGTTCGGATTGGGTGTTGTAGACCTTTCTGTAAGTATTTCAATCTGCATTGTATAATGATTTGTTATTAAAGATGCCTGGATAAAAATTAGTTAGAATTTAAAATTATTTCTACTTTTACTTTTTAAATTATATATATATGTCTTAGTTTTGAAATATATAAAATTTATATATATAGCTCACATAAAGTTGATATTTAGTTTAAAATGATAAAAAGTTTATATAAATATTACTCTAAAAAATCAATAAAAAGACATGACAATTTAGTATAAATCAAACTAAAAATTTATATTAAGTTTAAATACATGAAAAATTAATATAAATTTGTACATAAAAATCTTAATTCATATATAAAGTTTATATGTAATTTATATTGGTTTATACATACAAAAAGTCAATCATGTACAAAATGCAATTAAAAAGTAAAATATACAACTCTAAAAAGAAAACTTGAAACAACTACGTTGCTACAAATAAAAAATAAAATATAGTGTAGTATGTAATTAATCTGATAAGTTATGGATGCGTTTTGTCTAGGTTGACGATTAGAGTTTTTAGTAGCACAGTAAAATTATGTGTAGACTGTTTGTAGATTACATGTGGACATGTCACTTTAAAACTATATGCATGGAGTGTTTGTTGACTACTTGTGGATGTGACACTATACAAATATACTGGCAAAAAAATATATTCCGAACATAGTAAAAATAGAATTTAAAAAATCAATTTGTGGATGTTTTATGAATATTTTGTGGACATTTATAAAAACGCCAAGACATAAATTGAATCAATGTCTGATTATAGAAAGCTTGTGGACAGTGGACTATATTTAAATTTGTCATTATGCAAAAATATATTGTGAGAGAAATATATTTTAAACACAATAAAAAAGAGTTTCAAAAATTAATTCGTAGATATTTTATGGATGTATTGTAGACATGTATAAAAACTTTAATATATAAACTAAATCAAACCCTAATTATACAAAATTTGTTGACTGTTTGTGGACAACTTGTTGATATTGAATATTTAGTGAAATAAGTTTAAAAAATTGGTAAATGTTGGTATAAGTTTCAAAAATCGTTATTTGTGAAAAAAATAAAAACTCTATTGTAAAGTTCTCCCAACCTATGTCTTATTTAGGTATTAATGAAATTCACCCACTTTACTCTAGAAAGACCAGCCTAGTTAGATTGTTTAGAGTACAATACCATACAAATTTGAGGTCAGAATTGAGACGAGTAGAGGAAGGTGTATTAAAAAAGCTAAAATGAATGATTAATGTTATGTTTTGAAGATTAGCCTTTAGGTCATTAACCTAAGAAATTGGGGGTTCCATTTGAAATTTTCCCTTGGATGTATTACCAAGTACTTGAGTACTTGATTCAGAACGCACTCATTTGAATGGAAGAAAATAAGAAAGAGAGTTTGGCATCGGAAAGATTCTGTGGTGGAAGTAATAATACCAATGGAAAGAATTCCTGAAGAGCATTATGCAATAGGCAGCAGAATGCAACATTGCTATTGCTTCTCTTTCCTCTTTTTGGTCTGTTTCTTTGTTTTGAAAGCCTATGAAATGGAAAACAACAAAGTAAGAGAGATAAAAAGCAAAGAAAATAGCTTCAGTGAAAGGGTGGAATCTCTGTTGTGGTAAGAAATAAAGAGGGAAGTCCACTATATTTTGTTTAATTACGTTGGAACTTGTTTGCTTCTGCTCACCTGTCTGCACAGAACACCATTATCATCCCTACATTTTCCACATTAACAAAACGGTGCCATTCCACATTACAAATTCTCGTCCCATAAACATTGAGAGTTACATGTATGTATGGACAGCTTTGTCTGGTTGATCATTGAATTGTGTTTCTTTTCAAACGACATTGCATATAATCCATACTATATGACATGAATAAACTCTTGTAATTGCTTCCATCAAATCAAAAAGACAAATAATTCATCTAATTATTGATCCTCATTAACATTATCTTCCAAATGAGACTTTCCATTCAGTATATCTCAAATCACAACAACATTCTAATGAGATGCTTACATACATTACCAACCAAATCAAAACCCAAGCTGATAAGAATGAATGATTAATTAGTCTTGTAGGGTTAATCCACATGATAACAACAACATTGTGGGTCAATTACACCTCCATATCGTTGTTACCACTCAATTTCCCAATCAAACAAACCATTACTAGCCCACACTCACATGCTATGCTATTCTCCACTCCTATCACTCTCACTATTTAACCCTAACCATTTTATGCCACCAATTTACTCAATTATCATATACTTTAAACTCTTCAAATTTAAAATTTTACATCCAATTATTTCAATAAATAAGACTACTAAGCCTAACATTTCTGAATCATATACGCACTATAAATCCCACTTTCTAAAACCATACAAAAATTTAAATCACAAACAATTATAGCTTCAAAATCCTGGAAATTAATTTACATTACCCAGTTAAAAAACCCCTACAAACTACATTTTATGATTCACCATATTAACTTACCATTCACGCCTTCAAAACCCAACTTCAGTCCCAACTGTAGCCTGCCTATGCGGCTCAAGCTTCCTATTCTTCCACGAACATGGCTCCGCCGCAAGCTTAACTGCTGTTCTCATTGGCTCCGACTTACATCGCGTCAGTACAAACGGCTCGAACCGTTTGGAATTCACCAGCTTCTGCTCAATAGCAGTAGCCATAGACTGAGTCCCGCCGGCACGTGACGGTGGCTTTGCCGGATAAGAGCAGGAGGACCGTGGTGGCTGTAGTACCACATTTTTATGAGCATCTTTATCAATTCTGTGCGGTGGAGGAGGATTCACGTCGATGCTTATTCTCTTTTTGGGCTCATCTCCACCGTTGTTTTTGTTGACTGGAGGTCTTGAATGGTCTGGTAACCATCGGATGAAGTCTGTGCTACAAACCCATGTCTCCTTGGATACCTCCATTGACAGCTTGGGCTCACACATCATCAGTAAGAGACAATCTGGCAACATGGCTTCACTTTCTCTCTCTGTTGACTTCCTATCCGTTTGAGTTTGACCCTCTTCAGGTTTTTGTTGAATAACAGTTTCTTCAGCTTCTTCCTCTTCTTTTGGGGACTCTTCTTCTTCCTCTTCTTCTTCTTCTTGGACTAATAATGACTCTAATGAGACTGGCTCTGGCGGTTCTGGTTCTTCATTTGACTCGGGTTCTTGGTCTGGTAATGTTTGAGTCACAATAACCTCGGATTCTTCTTCTGTCAGAATTGGTAAAACTGTAATAACTTGGTGAATATCTTCAGTGTTTTGTTCTTGATGCTCAACGTGTTCAGATTCTTGGACCATCGCATCGCCCGGGTCTGGAAGTACAACCCCTTCATCTTCTTCTTCGAGAGGAGAAGTCACTATTGCTGGAGTTTCCTTTTCCTCTTCTTCAACATTTCCATCAATGGATTCTCTGCTTTCTTCAAAATCTTCTTCGTTGTATCCGCCAAGTTGACTATCCTGTTGTTCTTGGCAACCAAGAGACTTTTCCACCACTAATTTTTCCTGATGATTATCCAACAAATCTTCCTCCACCGAAACCGTCACTTTTTCTTCGCAATCATTTTCAACTTTTTCCTCAACCACAACCTCCACATTCTTTTCATCTTCTTCTTCAACCTCGTGGTCGTTGGGGAGAGTAGGCTCCCAAAACTTATTAGAAAGTGCAGCCATTTTAACAGGATCAGATCTGCATCTCATTAACAAAAGAGCATTCTTAGGTGGTATACAAATACTAACCCTTCCACTTTCCTCTTCTTCACTATAATCTTTCTCCGCACTAAACTCCATCTCATCAAACACATGTCTTCTATAACTCCTCCTTCCACTCTCCTCTTCTTCCTCCACCACCACCTCTATCTCCCTCCCTTTCCCTTCTCCTTCCACCGCCACCAGCCACCTAAACACCGACCCACATGACCAATTTTCCTTGTTACTCCCACTGTTATTACTCTCCTCTTTAACTTTCTCACTTGCCATGCAAGATGACCTACATGGTAAGAAACAGTTCAATTCAGCTCCAAATGTTCTCAACGCTTCACATATTGTCACTGGCAAATCTACCCATCTTTGATTTCTTTGCTGATGCTGGCTCAAACCCTCCTCATTCAACTGCATCTTCTCATTATTATTATTGTTATTACTACTCCCCACCTCAACCACACCACTGCTCGGATTGTTGTTATTACTCTGCTCTAACCTTCTGAAGCTCACATCAACACCGCGTTTGGATCTTGCTCTAATTTTATTCCCTTGTTTCTTGGACTTCACTCTCACTTGACCGATGCATGTAACTTTAGGAGAAGATGGTTCGGGGTTTTCGAAAGAACAGCCTCGTTTTTTCCCGTTAGTAGGAAACATAGGAGAAGCTTGGCCTTTCATGCTACCACTGCTTCTAAGACGTCTGCTTAAAGAGTTTGAAAGAGAGATTTGAGAGGAGTCTCGTGCTCTACCAGGACTAAGAAGTGACTTAGATGGAATCTTCATTGAAGAAGAAGAGGAAAGACGTGATGTGAAGCAAATAAAGAGCTCACTAGTACTGCTGTTGTTACTAGCGGTGCTGTTGTTGATGCTGTTACTCCTATGGGGTCTATCAGTTTCCATGTTTTTTGTCCTTAATGTTTTTAATGAAAGGGTTTTATTACAGCTCGTGGGTAAAAGGGTTTGAGGAGATTGAGGGAGAGATATTTATGGGTTTGGAAGGGTGAATGAAGTGTTGCAGAGAGTACTGCAAAAATAATGGAGGTGTGTTTGTTGGGATGCGGGGAGAGAAGTGCTTGCTGTGTGCAATGAATTGAAGAGGGAAGTGAAAGGCGAAGTCATTTAGAGGGAGAGTTTGGTTTGGGGGACTCAATTGAGGGACTCAACGAGCCATTCAATTGAGAGATTCGATGAGACAATAATTTTTAATCGTTAGATTCGATGAAAATAAATTTGAGTTTTTTATTCATTTAATAAAAAAACAGTTTTAATTTTACATAATCTGTATAATTCAATAAAATAAAAAAGAAGACTCCTTTAATGATCACATATTAAAATTTACCTTTGGTTTGGAGTTGAAGAAGTTTTGGTGAAATAGTGGAAAAATGCAATAAAATGGAAAGCAAAACTCTAAAGACAAACACAACATATGCAATTTTGTGATTAGAAATGGTTAATGTTGATAAGGAGAGACATGTCAATTTTTTTTTTCTTTCTTGTCCATCTTTTTATAATCTTTTGCTCTTACTTTCACTAAAAGAAATGTGTTTATTTTTCAAAAAGAAAAAAGAAATGTGTTGATGGACTTTTAAAATTTTTTTAGTACTAAAGTGTATAGGATATAAAAATTAGACCGAATACATCTCAATAAACTGGTAAATTCGTTATTAGTTTAGTCTGATTTTATTATTTAAATTAGCTTATAAGTGAAATGATATTAAACCGGTGAATTGGCCAGTTCAACTGATAAACTGGTGAATCAGACTAATTTTAAGTATTGAAAAAAATCATTTTAAAAATTATATAATTTTATGTATTTATTTATTTATATTATTTTTAAATTATTGATTCGATTACTCAATCACTGATTCAACCAATAAACTATTTATTTAGTCTTTTTTTTAATTCGATCATCAATCCACTAACATTAGTAGTGTCTAACGAATATTATTTATATCTTTATTTATTTTTTTCAATATTTTATTCAATTATTAGAAGCAAAAATCTCATATATTTATGAGGCGAGGTAATATATTTTATTATAAATATAAGTCTTCTAAAAATTTCGTGTTGTTAAAGTATATTGAATATATTTAAATAATTTATTATTAAATATAAAAAATATTTACAAATAACAGAAATTTTGTATATTTGTAGAAATATTGTGGTGTTTTAGGGATTTGTTCAAAGAAAAATTCTTCAGTGAGTCATAATGTTTTAAGAATATACACAATTTTAGGTAGTATATATAAATGTTGAAAACAGGGACAGAATTAGAGGGGTGAAGGGATCGATCATTCTTTTATTGTGTTTAGTTATTTATTTATTTTTTTATCATGTATTTTTTTATAATTTCATCACCTCTTGTCATATTTTTATATAATTTCACCTATTTTATCGTATTTTTTTCGTAACTCTTCTAATTTTATCTCTCCTTCAAACAACAGGATGAAGAAGCACATGAAATGGGATGTAACAATGAAGGTGGCCAGGCCACATCACGGAAACAAATGCAAATTAAGGAAGCAAACAAAGATGCAGTATGGTATCCATCCACATGAATCTCGTCGCGTCACAAAATATTAAAAGTATGGGTGTCTAAATTAAGTTTGGTTAATTGATAGAATAGACGTTAATCAACTAAAAAATTCAATTCGGTTCAATTATTTTTTTTAACTTTACTCAGTTTGGTTTGGTAAAACTTACAAAGTTCGGATAATTGGTCGGTTCTCAGTAAAAATTGACAACCGACCGGTTAACTAAAAAATAATATTTATTTAATTTGATTTATATTTTTTATGAATAATTTATATAAAATTTTCTTATATTTAGTTCGGTTAAAATAAAATTTTGGTCGGTTCGGTTAATTTCCTTTAAGAGTAACAGTTAATTCGATCGGTTAACCAAAACTGTCTAAATTAACCTTTTAGATACCTTTAATTTAAAGCTACAAATTTTGATTATTTTAGTAATTTAGTTTATTTTTTAAATTTTTATACAAGTGCGTATTTTTACAAAACGATATGCAACTTTGTTTATGATGTTTCACTTATGATTTATATAAAAAATACAATAAGTAATTATTTTTAATAACAATTGTATAAATATAGATAATAATTATTATGATGTAATTATTAAAAAATTATAATTATAAAATTAATATATTAAATAAAAATATGAAATGTTTAAAATAATAAATTTCATAAGTATACAAGGTTTTAAAATATACATAATAAGTGTATTTTTTTCTATTTTTTTTCCTATTAAGACCAAAGTGATATTTGAGATTTTGAGTGTATTTTAGTTAATTTTGAACTCTAAATTTAATAATAATAGTATAAACTTATTTTATAAGAAAAAAATTTCATGAGATGTAATAACTATAAAAATTAAAATGCTAGTGGCAATATTAGATTTTATTAAAAAATTAATATGAGAGAAAGTGACAGTAATCTCAATTGTGTGTAGCTGGAGGAGACAGTGAAAAAGAAAGAAGAGATGGAAGAATATTTATTATTTAAATGAGTGTTCTCTATAGAATGAAAGTGATAGATGAGAGAAGACGAATACTAGTAAGATAGTTCAGTTTTCTAAGAGTTGAAATATGTGAGAATTTGAGTAGAAGGAGAATTTGTTGACACAACTCCCTAACTGCCATATTGAGTTGAAGTGAGATTAGCTATCACATATTGGTTGGGAATCTATATAAATAAATATATAAAAGCTGAAAATTTTACACAAGAAGTTGACAAGTGTCATTCTAATTGATTGACATGTGTAAATACTACATTTAATCATCCTAATTGATTGGCATATGTAAATACTACATTTAATACTCCCTCCGTCCCACATTGATAGGCGATTTTGGACAAGTTGCGGGAATTAAGAAATATGTAGTTATGTTAGTTATAAGTGGTAGTTAACATGTGTTTTTACAATATTGTCCTTATTTAATGAAGTGTTTTAATTGGATAATAAGTAATTGTATTAATAATT
>CANYCX011454458.1:0-11080 GCA_948193385.1 Breynia disticha f. nivosa | reverse complement strand
AATTCTATTATTTGTGCATCTCCTCTATTTGCCTCCAATAAATCTAAAAAAAATATTAAAAAATGAAACTAGCCAAATGAATACATTAAAATAACTATTAAATTAATTTCATATTAAAAATATAAAATTAATAAAGATAATATTAAAATAAAATATTAAATTTCACTCTAAAAATTATAAAATGGTATATAATATAAAAAAATATTTGGTTATACAACATGTATTTTTAAACAAACCTGGTGGGCTCAATTTAGTACAATTGAACCACAAAGCCCAATAATAAACTTGACATGACATTTCAAAAGGCCTAAATCAACAACCCAAAACCCACTACAAACCACATGTTAACTAAACCCTTGACAATTCTGAAATTAAACAGTACCGGTAATGGAAGAAGACTTCGAAGAAAGAGAGCTAGAACTACCACGGCCAACAAGAGCCCTCCACATTAAGAAAAGAGCTTTAAAGAACAAATCTTTAGCTGTCGCTTTTGATGAAAAAAATCTCAGGTATTAATATTAGACCATGTCGTTTATTTTTCATAGTTAATCGTAGGGTTTATTTTATTGGTCAGTTTGTTGTTGTTGATGGATGTTGTTTGGTTTATGAAGAGATTATGTAACTGGGTTCCATAAGAGGAAGAAAAAGAGGAGAAAAGAAGCTCAAAAGCAACAGGAAGAGGTTTTAAGACGTAAACGTATTGAGGCTCGCAAAAAGGTTTGAAATAAGATTTTGCTCGTTTTCGAAGTTAAAGATTTTTTTAATTCATTATTCGAATAACCATGTTTATTTTAGCTGTTATATGGAAGTTTTGTTGTGAATTGGTGTTTGATTTGGAGGAAGAAGTGTTGCTAGCTTCTGTTGTAATGCTTTGAGAATTAAATTTTGTTTGTTTTTGTTTTTAATTTTCATATGTTGATTTGAATTTGTATTTTTATTGCATGAACAATTTGATTATGTGACTCTACTGTGAAGTAAAGTGTGGTCGATCATGCTTTTAACTCGTTTTTGAATTTCCTTTACAATAACCAGTGTTAATTATTCATTCATTATATTCTGTCTCTTCAATGTAGAGGAAAGCAGAAAGAGAATTTGTATTATATGGAGGAGCTCCTCCTACTGATGATAATGAGGAGCCAAGTGAGAGTGATGACGATTACCACAGTGATGGTCAAGAAGGCGAACCCTCGGCATCTGTTAATGGTAGTTTACATATCCAGATTACTTCTTTTAATGCTACAATAGATAGGTGTTTTCTTTAAGAAAATACAGTATTGCATATGATTGTTTGAATCTCTATATATAACTTATTAGGTCAGTAAACAAAGGTGTTCTTAGTTTACAGAATCAATCAATAACTGCTCGAATGGACTAGCGATGTTAGCGATAGTGAATTACTATTCAAATGATATTACAAACTTAGCATCAAAACGGTATCTGGAGTGCAGAGTTCTCTTTTTGTGTGTGTTTTCCTTATTTTCTTTCTTTTCATGCGTTGGAGGGTTGCTTTGTGCAATCTCATCATCCATTACTGATTTACTGGTGCATTAGGCCTTTTTTAACAGACAACATAAACACAGTAAACATGTTTGTTGAGATTTTGTGAAGATTTGACGTTGTCTTAGAATGCATCTAGTATACATGCCAGAGGCAGAAACAGGGGGGGAGGGGTAGGTCGCTCCCTTGTCGTGTCTACTACTTTAGTCATTTTCTTTCTGCAGTATATTTTTCTATATAACTGCCCGCTTGCCGTATTTTTCTATACTATTTTTAACTCGTCTATTTTTGTCCCCCTTGAAAATATTTATGTTTCCGTCACTGACACATGCCACTTCTTACATCTAAAATCAGATATGTATCCATGATCAAACTTTAATTCAAGTCTAAATGGTATCTGATTGTTCTTTATCTACTGGCCTTAGATACCAAGACATATGATGGCACAGACATAAAAGTTACTGTCACAACCAGCGCCATTTTTCAGGAAGACGAAACCGAGCCAATGAAGAAGACGCAACCAGCGATGGCAAAACCAGGGGAAGCGAATAAGAAACACAGTTTACCCGTGAGTAAGAAGAAATCCTTCAAGAAAGTTTCAAAGCAAAAAGTTCGAGGAAAGGCAAGAAACAGTAAAAGAGACAAAAAGAAAGGGAAGAAAAAAGGCAACAAGAGGTAGTAGTATCTTCTCATATTGTTGATAATGGCGTCAAGTTTATTTCCCTTGGAGGAAAAAGTTCCATAACTAATATTCCTGAAACAAGCTACTGATTCATTTCACTGAAATACACCATTGATGGCAGAGCTTGTTGGGTTCAAATCCTGCTTTCTGTGAAAATTTGTTGCAGAGCATTCATTTCTTTCCGTTTCTTTTGTTTTATTAACTTACATTGTCCTTTCAATGAATTAAATTGCATCCTTTCATGCTTATGTGTTCAAAGTTGATTTGGTTTTGCTTTTAGCATGCATTACAATCAAGCTCACGCTAATGCATATGGAATTCTGATTTTGAAAACGAAACATTATGATCTGTTGCAATGATATTGACAGCAACGGCATAAATTGTCTTCCTCTTCCTGTCTTTATGAAACGTTCGTATAATCCTCGATTCAAACTCGAGGACGTACGATTTTCACGGGCCGTAGAACTGCAGCTGCTGACAAGCATTCAGTACTGCAGCTGGACGTTATTCGCAGAATGGAATGTACTTTAATTAAATCATTCAGTGTGGGGCTCTCTTTTTGTTATCAGAAACAGATTTAGTGGCCATTTTTTAAGGTGTTAAAGTTATTAATTATGATGATGGAGACAAAATAAGAAAACGCCATGGGAAGAGAAGTGAGTAAGCATGAAATTATTGCATGCAATGACGTGTCTGTTTGCTTCGATGCCTGTATGTTGCTATGCCACTTTTAATTTGCTCGTGCCTATTTTACGGTATTAGACATGTCATAATCGTTTTGTGATATTTTTTATCAAATGTTATTATTTGTGCATAATCGTTTTGTGATATTTTATATCAAATGTTATTATTTATGGCATAAAAATTACAAAAATTGAATTTATATCGTTTGTGTCGTAAACATGCACCCATAAATCGTATTTTACGCAACGTGCCGATGCTCTAATTTAATTAAAGTTTTATACCTGTTTAGTGAATTTAGTTGAACAATAGATATTCCCACTAAAGTACAGACACAATAATGCATTGTAACGAAACTCACGTGGTAGAAGCAATAATTATAAAACAATCCAAATCAAACACAACACAGAAACAATGGTCCATTTTTCAAAAGTTGCCCCTCCCAATTCTTTTATTACAATCTTTCTATTATTTTAATTTTAAATAAAATATTAATAACGTTATTAAGACTCTACTTAGTATAGTAGAGTAGACTGCAGTTTAATCTTTATAATGCCGCATAAGAGGGGAATGGAACCGAATTAGTCTCGACCCAGTAGATCGAGATACCGAAACCTAACCATCCGGAACTCCTCCTCAAACAGAATTAGTCTCGGCCTAGTGAGTTAGAATGTCAAGACTCAAAAAAAATTAATAAAAAATTTAAATTAAGAATCTATAAAGTACAAAAAAATTAATATTAAATTAATAAGTTTTAAAAATAAAATAAATATTTCTATTATTTTTTATACCATCATAGGAACAAAAGGAGCCAAGCAAAACACGTGCTTTTCTTCTGTGTCATTTTTTTTATAGTTCCTTTTATCGTGCCAATTTTTTAATATCACTCCATGTCACAAACCTAAAATAAAAAAAGTTAAATTATTTTACAAATCATCTATTTTTCACATGTATTAAAAAATTTTAACTTAAATATTATCATCACTTACAAAAATATTATCGTTAATTTGATCTCAATTTTTATAATATCTTTTTTTTTAAAATCAATTATTGTTAATAAAAAATAGAAAAAAAAAGGAGAAAGAAAATGTTATATACGAAAAACTACTTATATGAAAATGTGGTCGTCCAAAAAAAGAACAAACACGTTTGGACAAAAAATAATTAATGCAAAAAAAAAATATAAAGATTCGTACGTTAACTTTATTTCTCTTTCATCAATTAAGAACAAACTCACAGTAATAATCTTCACTTCCAAACAAAATAACGAAACCTCCTCCCAACATCGTCCCTCACTATCCTCCCAAAATTCTCTCCCTCCCTTCCTTGAACCTTCTCAAATTCCACCACCTTATATTTGTCCAATCACCTATCACTCCAACCCCATAATCTTATTTCCCCCTTTTTTGTCTCCTCAATTATTCTCTTTCTTTTTGTGTTGTAGTAAACAAAAGTGGTTCAGAAAAGATTGCACTTTCTGATATTCTTTATTTTATCTCGAATAAAGAATAAAGCTTTACGTTGTTTGGTGAACATGGTCGCATTATAACGTGCTGGTTTGTTAAAAGAGTGTTGGTTTTTTTATTTTCTTTGGTAAAGTTGTGGTTTCATGGATAATTTGGTAATGCATGGTGGTGAAGAAGAGAAGTTGGGGAAGATGCAAACGAGGTATATGGAGAGATCAAGTAGTGTGGGGAGAGAGAAAAGGGGACTTGATTCTGCAAGTTCTGGTGATGAAGGACCCGATAGGAAAAAACCTGCTTTAGCACGGTAAGAATAGCAGCTTATTGGATATTGTTATTCTTGATATGAATCATGTTGCCGTTACTGCTTTGCATTTGATTCTTGCGGATATTTTTGTAGTGGAAAGTGTGGATTTTGATGTATATTTGAAAGAGTAAAGTTAGTTGCATGTTTGACTTAGGTCTAAGGTGCCTGCTAAGAATGTACACCAAACAGAAAAAAATGTAGTCTTTTGTTTGTTTATTTGTTCTTTACTGTCAAGAAAACAGTCACCCTAACTGAATTTTTTTACTGAAATGATTTGTTTACAGTGTGATTGTTGAAGCTCTCAAAGTGGACAGTCTGCAGAAACTTTGCTCATCTTTGGAACCTATTCTCCGGAAAGTTGTAAGATAAATTTTTTTTATTATTATTTTTTGATAATTATATGAAAGCATTCAAAAGATTTCATACCCTTACTTTATCAAGGCACATGTTGGTGGACATTAAAGCTGGCTTGGCCTGTATTTAATGGCATTCATTTCATGCATGTAAAGTCAACTTCATTTAGTATGTCTGTTGCATTTAATATTATTGATGTTAACCAGACGCTATGTGAAACAGGTGAGTGAAGAAGTGGAACGTGCTTTAGCCAAATTAAGCCCTGCCAAGCTTACTGTTGCCGGACGGTATGTGATTTTGTGTGTAGCAGCTTTATTTGAAACTCATATAGCTTCAATTGTTTCTGACTAATGCTTTATGTAAATGCAGGTCATCTCCTAAACATATAGAAGGGCCTGATGGAAGAAAATTGCAACTGCAGTTTAAGTCCAAATTGTCCCTTCCTCTCTTCACCGGTGGGAAAGTAGAAGGCGAGCACGGTTCTGCAGTTCATATTTTCTTGATTGATGCAAGCACAGGCCGAATTGTCACGTCCGGTCCAGAATCCTCAGTTAAACTTGACGTGATTGTGCTTGAGGGTGATTTCAATAATGAGGAGGATGATAATTGGACTCAAGAAGAGTTTGATTCCCACATAGTTAGAGAGCGTGAAGGGAAGAGGCCGCTTCTAACTGGTGAATTGCAAGTGACTTTGAAAGAAGGAGTCGGGATGCTTGGTGAGCTCTTATTTACTGATAATTCTAGCTGGATTAGGAGTAGGAAATTTAGGCTTGGCGTGAAGGTTGCCACGGGATGCTGTGAAGGCATTCGAATTCGCGAGGCGAAAACAGATGCTTTCACCGTTAAGGATCATCGCGGAGAATGTAAGCTCACAATTACTGCCTGAACTTCACAACATTTTAGTTTATTCATGTTTGATGTGTATTAAAATTCACAATTTTTGTCTACAGTATACAAAAAACATTATCCACCTGCACTGACTGATGAAGTCTGGAGACTGGAGAAGATAGGCAAAGATGGATCATTTCACAAGAGACTCAGCAAAGCTGGGATATATAATGTTGAAGACTTCCTTAGGCTTGTGGTTAGGGACTCACAGAGGCTGCGAAATGTAAGATGTCCTTCAAGTTTCAATTTGAACTCCAACTGCTGTCTTGTTTCTAACTAATTTCATCCATTTTTAGATTCTTGGAAGTGGCATGTCCAATAAGATGTGGGATGTTCTTGTGGAGCATGCTAAAACTTGTGTTCTGAGTGGGATACTTTATGTCTACTATCCTGACGATGCTAAGAACGTTGGTGTTATTTTCAACAATATCTATGAACTGAGCGGCTTAATTGCTAATGGAGAGTTCCATTCAACTGACTCTCTTTCTGAAAATCAAAAGGTGAGTGTTGCTTCTTGTTTCCGGAATTCAGCAACGGTCAAATAAGAGACGGAAATTTAAATGACACGTTGAAACCTGCAAACACAAAATCATCATGCTAGCTTGGGCGTCGAGATTCTCCAGAGAACTACCAGCACCCACTTTTTGTGTTTACAGATTTAATGTGTCGTTCAAATTTCTGCCTTTTATTTGACCGTTGCTGAATTCCGACAACACTTTTATTTTCCAAATCTTCATGTTTCTTGGTGCTTTGTAATTTGGATTTGATTCCGCATATAATTTTATACATTGGAATATATTCCAAATCTAACAAGGACTAGTAACTAGATAGTGGCCATTTTCCCCTTTATTTCCTCTAATGTCCTTTTGAGTGCTTGCTACTGCAATGCTGTCAAAGATTCTATTCCCCTTTTTTATTTTCGAACTTTAAAATTTCAACGCAATAGCAAGAACTATATGTTTAATTTAAGTTGGTTTACTTTAATTTCCAGGCTTTTGTAGACAGCTTAGTTACACAGGCATATGAAAACTGGATGCATGTCATAGAATATGATGGCAACTCTCTTCTAGACAAGAAGCCAAATCAGAGTGTGCCTGCCTCCCATGCCGATTTTTCATCTGGTCAAGAACAACAAGATATTCCAAATGTGTACGTTCCAAACCTATCAGATACTGCAACTTCACAGCAAAATGTTTCAGAATCGAACCTAACAATCGGAGGTATATTAGCGTTACAGTTGCAGAACCTACTGTTCTTTGTTTTTGGTTTCCAATTATGAGCATGTCTTACTTCTTTCTGCAGGTTATGAAGATAATATTGCTGCTGCAAGATTCTCATTACAGTCACAGACTGGAAATCTCATGGCTCCTTATCATCTTGATGCCACTTCATTGCCTCAGCAAAACCCGTTAATTAATACTTTACATCAATCCCACTTTCCAAGAAATGAGAACTTGACTCATCCTCCTCCTCAGTTACCAACAGCAGACTTCCAGAATACTGGAACATCAAATATCAACTCTTTCGCTACAGCCGAGGAGTTCTTTTCAGAGGAAGAAATTCGAATGAGAAGTCATGAGATGCTCGAAAACGAAGATATGCAGAGTTTTCTTCGAATGTTCAACATGGGAGGTCAGGTCCCTGACCCCTTTAATCTTGAAGAAGGGTATCCAAACTCATCACCATACATACCAACCCCACCTCCGGACCTTCAGAACTTCGTAGACGATCAATCTCGTTCATCAGGCAAAGCTGTTGTCGGGTGGCTGAAGCTGAAAGCTGCCCTTAGATGGGGTATCTTTGTGAGGAAGAAAGCTGCAGAGAGACGTGCACAGCTGGTTGAGTTAGACGATATGTAGCTGGTAAATCTCTAGCACGGCTAGCCAGGCTTGTTTCAGCTCATAGCTTCAGCAGAGGATAAGCTCGCTTAGGTGACAGTTTAGCTCAAAAGCTTCAGGTCCTGCAGTGACAGGATAACAATCCTCGAAACAATTGTACAGTATCCCCTTCGTTCTACAAATTTCTTAATTTCTCGTCTAGTTTTATTTATGCCCAATGTTCGTTTGTAACTTCTTAATAAGTACTTTATGTTAATATTGGTAATTAAATTGCAAAATATGCTTCTTTTATGAGACAATTAGTGAAAATTTGGAATAGGATTGGTGGGGTGCACCAGGCCCTCGCAGCAAGTGCAACGCAAGGGCGACGCGCGAGGACCCCAGTAGCAAGCTACTGTGGCGGGCCCTCCCCCTAGAAAAATAAATTTAATATCATGTAGGCCATTGGCCTACGTATCAGATATTAAACTGATAAGAACAGATACTACACTTGATCTTAGCCAAAAGGCCGAGAAAGGTATGAGTTGTTTGGAGAAGTATCAAGCTTTTATATCACAAGTGCTTAGCCTCACTGTTCAAACTTTTCCATGTGGGATTAGAGCTTCTTTACAAGCTCAGCTATTAGTGGACTCCAACCATTATTTCTCCTCGAACATGTCTTCAATACACTCATTCAGATGCTTATGAACAATTGATGTAATCTTAACATTTAAATTTATACACTCATTCTGTATCTGGAACATCTTCTTCATCTTCATCCGAGATGTCGACCAAGATGCGCCTTCTTGTAGAAAACACATATGCCTCTCCTCTTGAAGCTGTGAAATAAATTTCGAAGAAATGGTTATACAAGTATATATCAAGTGAAAAGATAGGCTCTGTATGCAAAGTGCATTTGAATGTAGGCGCAACGTGCCGTTCATAGCATGTGTTGGAACTAGATCATTATAAACTAAGACAGAACAATGACCCATAATTCCAAATGAATAAAAGCAATAATAAGGTAATCAGCGCTCTTTATTTGGTTCAGATGATGCAATGTCCAGAAGTTGAAACTTATGGAAGTTGAAATACTCATTAATGGAAGTTCACTTGCTTGCACAATCATCATACAAGCATCTCCAGATCTTTCAGATGACGTTATACCCATATACCAACACTCCATTTGCTGAAACTCTTTAAACAATGTCCTTTGCAGAAAATTACAATCTACTGCAAATCATTCCTCTTTGGATCATTCCCCTGAAATTTTTGCAAGATCAAAACATTGGAAAGAAAAGGGGACATTAAAGATTCAATTCTGCATTCATGTCCAATTTCACTTATCTTGAAATGCATAAGAAGATAAGGGTCTAAAGCTACATACTGATAACCAAGCACATCAGCAAGAGATCAGATTTAAATTGCTTTCAGCAGGTTTGATGTGGGAATAAAATGATGCAGTTAAGCCAAAAGAAAAACACCCAAATTGAAGAAGCGAGATCTTAGTCATCAGTAGCCATAGCAAGCAAATCTTTCTCTGGATTTCAGTTTTCACTCGGCAATTCTACTCTAACAAGCAGATCAAACAAATAAAAATGTAAACTTGAATTGAGTATTGGTTTAAATTAAAGTGAAATCTGTTACCTGATAAATATTGGTTCGTCGAATTGAAGTTGAAAAGGAATGACACGTTCGGAAACTTCGGTTTCCATGTTTACTGAGAAGGAGAAAAACCTCTAGGGGAGAGCACAATTGTTGAGTGGAGGAAGACGGAAAAAAAGGAGTTTGGGAAAAGTTAATAGCGACGCCGTTCCCGGGGATCGAACCCGGGTCACCCGCGTGACAGGCGGGTATACTCACCACTATACTACAACGACTTGCTTGTTACCAGGACCATATTTTTTTTATCAGAATAATAGCTTAAGAGAAACGACATGCCAAAAATGAATTTCCAATGTCCACCTTTGTCGTTTTTTCTCAGAATCCATTACAAAAGAGAAGAATATACCATACCCTTTTGAAGCCAGTAAAATCAGGTAACACTTTTATTCTTTTTCGTTTATAAAGATTGTGTCTTTCTGGAAATTTCAAGAATGCCAGCTGCTAAGAAGATAGTTTCAGGTGTTATCACTGATTTGGATGGTACCCTTTTAAATACAGGTAATGTATTGTCATATTTCAGTGTTAGATTGATGTTTAGTTATGTTGGTAAGGTTTAATCTGTGAAATCAGATAGAATAGTGAATGATGTGTTGAAGGTTTTTCTAGTCAAGTATATATGGAAAGCAATGAGATAGAAAGCTCGAGTTTCCCTCTCGGCACCTTGTCTCTTATGCATGCTGGAGTTCTGAACTGACTGAAAGTTCCAACAAATTTCAGGTGGAACAAAATCAAACCCCTCCCAGGTGCCTGCAGCTTCGTAGAACATTTGAACAGTCACAATGTGCCAGCGGCATTGGCTTCTAATTCTCCCAAAGCGACCATAGATGCTAAAATCTCACATCACCAGGGGTATATTTCTTAGGGACTTACGATTTCTCATTCATGTATTAGAGTTATTATATGTTCTTTGTTTTTCAAGTTGGTGAATGTTTCCAACAAGAAATGTCATTGCTACACTTGCCAGTATGACTCGTATAGATCAATAAGTTTCGTACTTTAAGAACTAATTATTGGATATTTAATATAACTTTTTGTTCCACAATCGGTTTCAAAATTAAAAACTAATCATAGAATAATAAATATAACTTCCAAAACACACATTTCTGCATGATATTGTTTACTCCATCATGATCCTCCAAGTAAAACTCTAACAGATGAGTTTCATATCCCAATCGACTCAAATTTGAGAATCAATTTTTTAGATAACTAATATAGGTAAGTATGATGTTTTGTATTGTAAGCAAGAATTTTTTATGAAAATGACGAGTTATATTACTTTAAAACATTCTAAGATGAAAGTAATATGCAGCTGAAGTGTGTTCTGTTGTATTGAAAGGGAAGATTACTGGAAATCACATCAACAAGAAGATCTTGAAAAATTTTGCGACAAACTCTGTGAAAATATCTGCAGCTGAAGTGTGTTCTGTTGTATTGATGTATCAAAATTTATAGTACAGATGAGGTTACAATTTCCTATCATTCAGGAAGTGATATTGCTAAATACGAATGTCAAACGATAAAGTGATAAAGATAAGATTACAAAATCAAACTGATTGAAATATTAGTTGCGATATTATCTCTAATACCCCCCCTCAAGTTGGAGCGTGAAGATCATGAATGCCCAACTTGCCGAGCAAATTCGTGAACTGTGATGTTCCTAAGGACTTTGTGAAGAGATCTGCTAGTTGTTTGTCCGTCGAAACATGAATAGGTTGCAGCAAACCGT
>CANYCX011452892.1:0-13247 GCA_948193385.1 Breynia disticha f. nivosa | reverse complement strand
TGTGTTTGGATTTATTTTCAAACGTTTTATTTGTTTCCGCTGAGATTTCATAAACTTGTATTATGTTTTATATGATTTGGGGCCCGTAATGGTTTTATGGAAATGTATTTATTTCTATCTCCTCTAATCAATATTTTTTTTAAACTCTGATGATATTATTATGATTTTATGATTATTCTATATTATTGTTAATTAAAGAAAAAATGGGATTTAGTTTTTGAGGGTCACAAGTTTGGGAAGAATATGAAGCAGATGGTTTATGATGACTTTAGTATTCGTCATAATATGGATATTGATTATAATCAGCAAAATGATGAAAAATAAGTTTCGAACGTTGAACACATGCCGGAACCCCCAAATTTGGAAGCTCAACACATGTGCGATATGTTAGAAGCTGCAAATAGGCCATTATGCCTGGATGCGATATAAGTCCGGCGACAAAATTACTTAGCCTGAAATCCAAATTAAAAATAATGGAGCGGTGACACAATATGTTATCAGATTATGCTAGAGACAATGTTACCAGAGACATAATATGACACAAAAAATTTGGTTGAAGAATTGAGTTTTCCATACGAAGCAATTGATTCTTATAAAAGTAATTGCATCCAGGCATAATGGCCTATTTGTAAATAGATATTCTCCCTCTATTACAGTAGCTAACAAATTCTTTTCAATAATTTAAGATTATTTTAGTAGTTAAATTACAATAAATTAAAATTCGAAAAAAAATTAAATGATAATAATTTTACTGTAAAAAAGTTTAAAATAAGATTTTGTAATTTTTTTTCTCATTATTATATTTTAAATTTCAATTCTTTTTATATGTTAAACTTTTAATTTAGAAAGTTCAGAACAATATTTTTTATCATTTTATTTAAAATCATGGTCCGCCCATCATAATATAAAATAACTAAAAAATTTATCAAGACTGTAATTTTTAAATAAACAATAGAAATATAATATGAGAATAAATTTAAAAATACGCTTCAAACTTAATAAATATTTAAATAATATTTTTATAAATGACTTCTCTAATCTTATTATGCTAATTAATAGTTGATAACTTAAATAAAAAAATTAATATTGATACATGACAGTTAACTATATTGTAAGATGATAGAAAGAAAAAAACAAAAGAAGTTTCAGACCACATAATTTCATACAGTTTTCTCATAAAATTGATAACACATATGATTCGACAAAATATATTTTTCTTTCTTCCATGGTAAATTTAATAATAAATCACTACCTGCACTTCTATTAGCAGTGAGAATTATTTGTATTTGATAGAAAGTTCACTAAACAACCATCAAAACTACACTTGAGAACAAGTCGCATATACTTTTCTACTTATTGCTCAGTATTTGTCAAACTCACCATTAAAGAAAGGCGATCTTGCAAAGTATAAGACATAGTTATCATAACAATCAATTCCCAAAGCCACTGTTTGACGCCAACATTCATTTGAGATAGACAAACCTCGAAATATGACCTTAAATATCTCTTTACCACATTCAGGGTCTGTCTTCTTGAAGCATTGATGCATAAAACCAAACCATCCTGGTCTTGGCTCTGGATTTGGTGCGACAAAAAGATCATCGGTTGGGGAGAGAAATGGATCGACGAAAGCCACCTTTGAAGACTTATCCAATAGCATGCTAGTCATGACTATAACAAGCATAAGGGACATATACTTCATGCTAGCCATTTTGATTTCTACTATTTTTCTTTGCTAATTAATTTATCAAAGTTTTTAACATGTAAAGAATGATTAACTCAACATTTATTTATAAGATTCAATTCTTATGATTCATACTTCATGCGTCCATCATCTTCCTTTTATCAAAGCAATTTCTATTCAGATTCAAATGAATGTAGAATCCTTAAATAATAATTTCTACAATTTATATTTGCTTTAATGTCAAAAAACTTTAAAGATACATTTGGTGACTTTGTTTTGCTAAAGCCTAACGCAAGAGGATAGTCAAATATATACAAATATAACAAGAATTCTACTTTGATAATTTTAATGTGAATTCTATTCTTATATTGCAAAAAAATCTTTTATCTTGTAATAATATTTATCTTTTTCTTATAATTAAAAGTTTTGTTTAGAAAAATAAATAATTTATTACTTGGAGTTAATTTATTTTGAGTTCATTTCATTAAAATGAATTATTTTCAACACAACTCGTTGAATTTATTTGTCGTATTTAGTTATAATAAAGAGAAAGCCACTGTTTGAAATTTTATAAATTGATTTAAGATTAATTTATCTATTACAAAATTCTTTTATAATCGATAATTCATGTAGTTTAGAATAAGATGACAAATAAAGGTAGTGCTTTTTTTTATGTAAAAAAAAATGGTGTATCTCTTTATTTAAAAATTATAAATTTTTAAGGATTCTTCTGCAAGTAGAACTCTTGCTTCATAGTAATCCTTGTATAGGAAGAACTGTATTTATTGTAATCCTAAAGTGAAGGATAACCACATGCTTGGACACTTATATATTCAGCAATGCCAATGAAAGAATACATGTTGAGTATAGTCCTATTTATGGTATCAGAGATTCAGAGGACAAAATCTTATAACCGAGTACTTTTTTTTTCCTTCTCCCCATGGTAGTGTTGTGTGCCATTGTTGCTATAGATTAGCCAAGTTCCACATCTATTCCAGCCATCACGATTCTGATGAAGCTCACGTCCACCAACTACCTCTTGTGGCGTGCACAACTTCTCCTGATTTTACGAGTGCATAATCTTCTCGGATATGTTGATGGCACGAATCCATGTCCTCCACTGATGGTGAATGTGGTGAACAAAGCATTGTTAAACTCAATGCGTCTGCCAATTTGAGTCAGCACACTACGTTTGACTTCTCTGATGTGCGCCGACGTTTCAATTTCAACTTACCAGCCACTATGTTGAACGTGGTGGTGGCCGTGGCAATTGTTCCTCCTATCGCAGGAGATGCTCTAGAGGTCGTGGGTGATACCAAAAATTCTCTACTTGCCCACCTCAAACGCCTGTCAACTTTAACATCCAATGTCACACATGCCATGGATACGACCACATGTCTCGACAGTGCCCATTAGGTTGTTTTCATTATCCTCCTTCAACGAATATTGTAGTTCACTCTCCGCAACACATTTCACAAAATTGAATTGTGGATTCTGGGGTCTTACATCATCTGACATCTGATCTTGACAATCTGGCCATTCATTCTGAGTATGCCAAAATTGATGAAGTCACAATTGACAATGGTAAAAGTCTCCCTATTTCTTATTATGGTTCATCCCACATGACATCTTTTGATAATGTTTCTTTATGTGTCCTACGAGTCTTCCACAATTTTCTGTCTGTCTGTCTATGCTCTTACCAGAGCTAACATTGTTTCTGTCGAATTTTTTTCTGACAATTTTTTTGTTAAGGATTCACACATAGGTATGATCCTATGTCAAGAAGTGAATAAAGATGGCATTTGCACCATATTTTTACAACTGTCATCGTCACAGAGCTCTTCCCCATATGTAAATGTCGCGCTCTCAATGTGGCATCAACGTCTTGGTCATGCCAACTATAAAACAATCAATATAGTATTAAAAGACAACAGTCTTCCTGTTTTAAGTTTTAGGGAGTCAAATTTATGTCATGAATGTTGCGTCGGCAAAAATAACAAATTGCCATTTCTTATTCCATCTTATAAGACTCTCGGCCATTATAACTTATTTGTAGTGATGTTTGGGGTACTTTCTTGGTTAATGGTGTTGATGGATCTCGTTACTATTTATTATTTTATAACCATTATTCTAAGTAGTCTTGGATTTACTTTCTCAAACACAAATATGAAGTTCTTAGTGAATTTACTAAATTTTACCACTTTGTTGAACTTTTTTGGCACCAAATTACAGTCCTTTCAGACATTCCCATCCTTAAACCCTATAATTAATAAAATAATTAAAATAATTAATGAAATTGATAATTTAGTTGATAAATTGAAGAAAATGGGAGGCTATATATGAGTTGATATAAGGTTGATTGTAAGTAAACTTAAAGGAATAAGGTTTTGAAAAAATTTAAAAGTACAGGGGGTGGACCATGGACTACACATTGTGGTATACTACAACGTGTAGTTTTCATCATACTACATGTTGTGGATGGCAAGCCAAGGAGGCTTGGCTCAACTAGTAAAGTCGAGGATCCCAGATTTCTTCCCAGCCTTGGAACCTAGTTTCGAATATACCCTACGACACATTGCTAGTGGGCTACCGCCCTGGGCTTCCTTGGTGGTCACACGTCCAGAAGGAGATCCCTTCTCGCTCAGTGTGTTTTCACGGTGCAAGGCCGCCTGCTGAGTTGGCCTTCTTGTAGGCCCTTCTGGCAGCTCCGGCTGCTGGGTGGATCCCCTGCTAGGCATTCCCTCCCTGACCAGGTTCTTTGGGGTTGAGCTCCCATTGTACCCATTTTTTGTAACAAAAAAAACATGTTGTGGATGTCAACAACATGTACTTTAATGATGACCACATGGAGTGTCTTACCACTACGTGTAGTATGGTAAAAGTGGCTAATTTTCAGATGATTTTGGAAATTGAAGCACGAGGTGTGAGTTAGAGGGTTTAAAAGGAGCTGAGGATGATGGAAATGAATAGAAACGAGGAAAGAGATTAAAAGAAGAGAGTTAGAGAGGGAAATCGAAAGAGATATAAAGAGAGATTAAGCGAGAGAGATAAAGGAAAATTGAGGAAATTAAGTTAAAATTGAACCAGGAACACATATGCGATTATAGGATTGAGCAGGATATCGATTGGTACAATCAATGGAAGAAATAAAGAATATGTGTATTAACATAGACTTCAATTCACAGAGTTGGTATTATTATAAAATGATAATTAATCATAGATGATTACTCACTGAGCCCACAACTCAGCAACTGCGATTGTATATTTTGTTTTAGGAACAGATAATAAATAAAGATTTATTAAAGATAATCTAGCAAGTGGGTCAGCTGCCGCTCCTCAACACTTCCTCTCTCTATAGACAAATTTCTACATATTTATATAGATATGTATAGATAAACATTTGTATGATATTATGTGTTATGATGATATGATTGGATGAAGCTACGATATGATTGTTATGTTGAAATGTGATTTATTCCAGGTTGAAAATAGGTGTAAATAAAGGGATACAGTAGAGGCATACAAACCATGCCTGAAAAATATGAGTATTGTATTGCAGAAGAACAAGAAAGTGATAGTATAATATGGAACCGTACCCATGGGACGTATTACACTAACACTTTCTATGTTCTAGACCGAGCTACAGACCGGGCTGTATACTTTTATATATAGATATGATGCATGATTTTCAGATAAAGTATTATTATACAAAATTTTTTTTAATAATTCACAGAATTATTATCCAGTGAACAATAATAATGTGATTAAGTAGTTAATAAGTTTAAGATGTTTTATTTTGGTATTAGAGCAGGGATATGATCCCTGGGCAGTAGCTACATGTGTGATTGTGTGCATTGTGTGATATGTGTATATTTATAAAATAACATAACCCAATTATAACAATTACCAGAGAGAGAGAAAGTAGCAGACCCTTATGTTATAGAAAAAGAAACAAGTGATCTGTTATGTAAGGAATTTTATGATTCGATATAGCCACAGTGATGGAAATTAGTATATTTACAGTGTATACAGAAAACTATCGAGGAGTTTACTATATATTGGATATAATAATTTTACAGAGTTAAAGAAATTGAGCACAATAGAATTTTATGACAATAGATTCAACATTAGCTGAAATTAATAGAAGGAGTTTATGATAGGATGTAGGTAGCATCAAAAGACAGATTGGATTTTATGGTAACTATATTGTAAGGTGAAATACATGAATGATGGAGAACAATTTTACATAACAGAGGATTTTCTCCAGTAAGTATTTGAAATACTTTTAGAGGAAAATTCAAAAGATGGTATATGTCATAAGTATGGAGATATAAATGTTAAACAGAAAGAAATTTCTTATTTTAAAGTAAGGAAGTATGATTGTGAAAGAATACGAGATGATGTTTAAATAGCTATTATGTTAAGTTGTTAGTCTTAATTTTAAAGAGAAGGACAAATATAAAAAATGTGAGAATGAACTGATCGATGGGATATGAATGTAAATTAACAAAATTTAAATGAGGAATACTGTAGAATTTAAATATTGAATACCTCCATTTCAGATGTCTTATGAAAGAGAATTTAAACGAGGACATCATGAAGAAGGATAAAAGGTATAGTTTTACCTTCTGGGAATCCTAAAACAATTTAACTGATTTATCAAAGGAAGAACATAAAGGGTGTAGAACCTTGATTCAATAAGGTTAATTGTGGACAAATAGGATAATTCCTAAAAGATTTTTTGGATTCAATAAAGAAAAGAATGTCAGCAAAAAAATGCACTAAAACCGCAATTACTGCAATAGGATGTTAGATCAACTACATCCTCAATCATCATTAGTTGAGACATAAGAAAAGAAGCATGGTTAAGGTTTAAAAAAACAAACAAATTTTAAGAAATTCAGTTGCATGGACATATTGAATGATATTATTGATGAGTTAGAATACTTTATGAAGGAAGCAATTATAGAACTGGAAGAATAAAGAAGGTTGATATATCACAGAGAAAGAAAATTATGTTTAATAATTGATGTTAGTTATATGAGTTTTTAAGATGATTTGAAGGGAATGTGAAGTTTATTTGCACATATAATTAATAAAATAACAGTGCAAGAAATTGATAAAGAAATATCGATAGTGAAATAGTGCATAGTACTTAAATATGTTTCTAGAACATTTATTAGGATTATCAATTGATAGAAAAATAGAGTTCACTATTAAGATAATGACTGATACAATATCAATATTGATATAAGTACACAGAATGGAATCAGTTGAATTAAAGAAATTGAAGAAATGATTATAAAGGTTACTCGATAAAGGGTTTATGTGATCGAGTGTTTTACTTTTGAGAACACCAGTATTGTTTGTAAAGAAGAACGACGAAATCTCTAGTTGTGTATTGACTATAGAGAAACTTAACTAAGTAGCAGTTAAGATTAAATATTTGCTACTTTGAATTGGTGATCTATTAGATCAGTTGTAGTGTACTATTACATTTTCAAAAATAGACTTAGAATCCAGATATCTTCAAGAAAAGAGGGCATAGAAAGGCATTCCAAAGATTGCTTTTTGAATCTGGAATAGTTATAAAGAGTTTGAAGTTATTCTATTTGGCTCGATTAATGCTTTGATAACATTCATGTTATTGATGAATGAGGTGATCTAGTCTTCCTTGATCAGTTTGCAATTGTTTTCATAAATGATACACTACAAGATTCTGCGAGTTTAGCGTCCAAAATTTAGCGACAAAAAATTCTGGATGCTAAATTCACACAATTAGCGACCACGTGGTGGGTAAATTTTTAGTGACCACGTGTTCGCTAATTTTGCGACAAGTGGTCGCTAAAGTGGTCATCCGCGTGGACAGTGGTTCGAGAATTTTTGGTGCGAAAACCTGACAAAATTAGTGCCCATGTGGTCGCTAATTTTGCGACCACGTGGACGCTAAAAACGGTCACCATAAACATATGGCAAGAAAAAATAGCGCAAAAACTGTGGACCAAATTAGCGACCACGTGGCACAAATTGGCGACCACGTGGTCGCTAAATTTTAGCATCCACGCGGACGCAAATTAGCAACCACGTGGTCGCTAATTTTGCGTCCACGTGGACACTATTTTGGCGGGAAATTTTCCCACCAAAAATTGCCTATATATATGGCTTCATATTTGATTAAGTTTGTATAGTAAAAATTTGCACCAAACTTAATTATATGTTGTTTGTGAAGAAGAATACGTTGGAGCGGTTATTGTTTGAATAACGTCTCTTATTTCAAAGGTTTAGCGGATATAACTGTAAGTGTTAATTTAATAAACGTTTTATCTATTTATAAATTTTATATTTTGTAATTACTTTATGTTATTTGTTTAGGGGTAATTTTGAAGGATATTCATATTTATTAGGAGAAATGCGTGAGTGGATGTATGTGCGTACCATTGAGGGATTTTTAATGATAAGTTTATTGCGGGTGTTGAACAATTCATGGAGTTTTCCATGTCGAATTATACTTTCAATACAGTTAATTCGTTATTACGTTGTCCTTGTACAAGGTGTACGAAAAGAAAATTTTTACATCCAGACAAAGTTAAAGAACATATTATTTATCGCGGATTTCTACGGAGGTTGAAAAACACAGTTGGTAATAAAGCTCGTGTTGAAGGGTCAATATGTAGTGCATACATTGTGCAAGAGACATCAACTTTTTGCTCTTATTATTTCAACAATCACGAAGTGAGTACCTGAATGACTCGTAACAATGTCGCTGACGATGTCAGAGAAGGCGTCGACCCGGACGATTTGACTATATTCACGTATCCTGGACGTACATCAGGCAGATCGGTTCGAAGGTGTTTAATGGATGAGGAGTACCACTTGATTCAAACTTACGTGTTATTGAATTGCGAAGAAATTGAACCTTTTATTGAGTAAGTTCATAATTTTTTTCTATTGATCATATTTTATTTACATGCTCGATCATATAATATATACATATATTTCATTTATGTGTAGATATTTTTTGACACACATTGTAAGACCCGCACAAACAAACATCAGCGAATAAGAAGAACAAATTATTTTGGACACACAGTTTCGTCAGTGGATACACTCCTATGTAAGAAACATTTAAGGAATATAAATACGCTCATTATATTCTATGTAGTATAATCATGTTTTCATTAATTTGTTCAAGTTGACACTCCAGCAGCACGAACCATAGTAAGCGGTCATTTTGAAGCATTAGCTCGAGGACCGGCTCAGATTGTGCAAACATTTCCTTCCTACATTGTTAATGGATATCGATTCCATACTAAAGCACATTCAGCAACAAGAGCGACAAACAATAGTGGAATTTTTGTTATGGGAAAGACCTTTGGAAATGATGAAGAGAACTACTATGACGTGTTAGACGAAATAATTGAGCTTAATTACGTTTCGCCGACATTGAAGTGCACAATTATCTTCAACTGCACATGGTTTGATACGACTCATCGTGGAGGAACCCGCATACATCCGCACAATAAAGGTGTTCACGTAAACATCCATAAAAAATGATTACTAAAGACCGATACATTTTTTCACACCAAGCTACACAAGTATATTTCCTTGAGTATCCCAGAGTCAGACGGGCTGATTATGACTGGATGACAGTGTGTAAGGTCAAATCACGCATTTGGTCCGTCGATGAAGATAATGACAACAACAATTGCCGCATCATCATTCATGAAGCGTTCCAACACGACATTAGAACCCCTCGCATTATTGATGATCCTTCTAATTTAGACAATCTCCAACCTCGACATGATCCAGCTGGAAGAATAATTGTCACAGATAATGCTGAAGAAGATTCAAGTAGCGAAACAACAACTCCGGAGGAAGAACTTGATAGTGAAGAAAATACCAAGGATGATGAGGAATAATTTTGTCTAATATTAATTATTAAAGAATCATTTACGTTTATTAAAAAAAAGAAATTAGCGTCCACGTGGACGCTGAACATTAACACGGGACGCAGAATAGCGTCTAATTGGACGCTGAATTGCGTCCACGTGGACGTTGAAATATTTTGCGACCACGTGGATGCTAAATAGCGTCCACGTGGTCGCTAAATGACAATAAGGGATGCTAATTAGCGTCCAATTAGACGCTAATCAGCGACCACGTGGACGCTAATTAGCATCCACGTGGTTGTAAAAAAAATTATCTCTATAAATTAGTTTCACATTCTCTCTCCTCTCACTTTTTACCTCAAATTCACTTTTAACTTTTACAGTCTCTCCTTTCGGCGTTGGAGTAATGTAAGTGTTGTTGCTTTACGTTAACTCTTTATATTATTATGTTGTTGTTTTATTAAATTGTTTTATGCATATATTACGATTAGCTTGGAAATTAAAGCTACTTTAGTGATTTATATTATGTGAATTAGTTTAGTGAATTCGATTAGATTTAGTGAATTGACTTTAATTTTGTGAATTACATTAATTTTGTAAAATTTTCAGTATGTTTGGTCGTAGAGCTTTTAGTCAGGGTAGGATGGGTGCACGTCCTCCACGAGGCTCGGCTCCCCTTGCACCACCGTAGGGGTCGCCGCCTGCGCGTACCCCTGGTCGCCCCACACAGTCATCTCCAGCGCTTACGCTTGTCCCTTACACTTCTCCCTTGGCGTCCCACTTTTATCCTGCCCCGTATGTCGTGTCTCAGCCGACGACTCCTCACACTACTCACAGTCCTTCACACTTTTTGCCCACTCCGTCTTCAGTGCCAGAGACGGCAGCTCCTCACGTTTCTCCTGGCTCGGAACACTTTACACCCCCTTCCTCTTCCGTGCCAGTTGCGGCGCTGGCATCGGTAGATTCAGACTTTGATTTTACGGGTGATGATTTTGATATTGACGTCACCGCCGTAGATTTTGGATTTGCAGACACCACTACTCTCCCTCCTACCGCCCAGTCGTGCCCCCCACCTACATTGTATGACCACGAGGCATCTACTTCCACTCGTCGACCTGCACAGCGACCTTCGCAGTCGCAGGGTTTCGATCCTGATGCCATCTTTCAGTTGATTCACCGTCTGGATGGTAAGTAAGTAATTCAATATTATTTTACATTGTAGAAAAAATTTCACTATTATGAATTAATTTATTTTAAATAATTATTAAAACTACTGTAGATTGGATCCCCACAATAAGATCAGCCGCTACTCTACCCGGATCGTCACGTCTTCCTCCAATCCTGGAGCACTGACATTTAAAGAGGCTAGCGCTAAAAGCAAAAAACGTTGGTTTGAAGCTTGGAAGGTAAAATATTAATATTATTTTTAATTATAAAATTATTAATTTTAAGTTTTTATTTAATAAATTATTTAAAATTGTAGCGCAATTTTTACTGGGACCCCAAGACCCTGGGATTGACAGAGGCTCAGGTCAAGAAGAAGTGGAAAAAGCAGGCTGCCCGTAGGTACGATGACATGTTGCAGCGATCGAGGACATCAATGAGACAGCCAAATTGGATCGATTCGCCTACGTGGAACTTGTGGATGGCTTCTTGGTCGATGCCAAAGTATCTAGCCAGGTCGGCCAAACAAAAGGCGAATCGTCAATCGCGACCGTCCTTGCACACTGGGGGTCGATTACGCACGTGGAGCATCACCGGAGACTGGTACGTAAATGTAACTTTGCATTCTCTATTTATTTTACTTTTTTTAATTAATTCAAATTAATTTTTATATTACACGTAATAATTTTTTTTATCTGATATACTTTCAGGAGGAGCACCTGGTACTACTAGCTTATCCCCACGAGGTTTTTGTACGAACGCACACACACCGAGGGGATCCGACCAGGTTCGTTGACGAGAGGTCGGAGGAGGTTCATGTAAGTTATCTATCACATTATTTTTTCAATTTTGCATTCACTTTAGATTTTTTATTTATAACTTTAATTTATAATTTGTTCAATCAGTCACACATCCAGTTCGAGCTGACCCAACATTCGTTGTTAGAGGGCAGCAACAGCTATCAGGAGCAGTGTGATGCCTACCTCCGAGCCGTAGGCGGTGTCGGATCTGGTGGGTAAATTTTTGGCGTCGGCACAGCTGCTGGTATTTTTTTGCCGATAGGATCGCAAATCCTCGCTGAGACGCCACGCGTTCTGCAGAGCTTAATCGCAATAACCAGCATCTGCAAACTCAAATCAACACACTGCAGGATCGGTTGGCACAGATGGAGCGCCAGATCAACTATTCTTCTCCAGCCGACCACCCGCATCTGACGACGCGCCGACGACGACCCCTCAGCCACCTCCACCACAGCCTCCTCCGCCCACTTCTTAGACATTTCATTTTCTGTTTTTTTTATTTTATGTACGAATGTTATACTATATTTTTGATTTTATATATATTTTATTTTATCGTTCTGCTTTTTATAATATTTTTCCATTTCTCATTTTAACTATTAATTTCATATTTAATTTTAATTTGAAAATTAATTTTAAATTGAAAATTAATTCTAAATTGAAATTAATATAAATAAAGTTACAAAAAAAATTAAAATAGTTGGGTTGGGTTAACGACCATGTGGACGTTGATCGTTTAGCGTCCACGTGGACGCTGATCATTTAGCGCCCACGTGGTCGTTGAATTTATACAGCGTCCACGTGGACGCTAAGTTAGTGAGCACGTGGTCGCTAATTATTTAGCGTGCACGTGGTCGCTAAATAGCGTCCACTTAGTCGCTAAATGAATTTAGCGATGACGTTTTTTGCGACCAATTTTTGGACGCTAAATTTGGTCGCTAAACAAAATGGGTATTTTAGCGACCAAAAGTTTGGTCGCTAAATTCGTTTTTTTTGTAGTGATATATTAACATATTTGAGTAATACTGAAGAACATAGTGAATATTTAAGAGGAAAACAACCAAGTGCAAAACTAGTAAATGTGAGTTATGGTTGGATCATGTAGTCTTTTTAAGATATGTGATATCTAAATACAGAGTATAAATAGATCTAAAGAAAATGGAAGTAATATTAACTTAAGAATCTGCAAAGACAGTTATAGAGGTGTGTAATTTTGTTAGTATGATTGATTTTTATAGAAGATTGGACAAAAGATTTTCAATCATAATAGCTCCATTGATTAAATTGTGTAGAAAGAATATATTATTATAGTGGAATAAACAGTATCAATGGGATTTGATGAACTAAGTCATTGATTGGCAATGATTCTAGTATTTGCAATATCTATGAACATAGGAAGATTTATGATTTGTAATTGTATTTTATCTTAGGGATTGAATTAAGTGTTAATACAAAGTGGAAATATCATTACATATGCTTATAGACAATTTAAATCATATGAAATAAACTAATTAGTATATGATTTGAAACTTGTCATGGCAGTGTTTGTTCAGAACACATGGAATGGAAATGTTAAGAGCATTCGATTGGGAATTTAAATTAAGTCATGTAGTTTTCTAATATACGTGATATAAGGATAAAGTATACTAGTAACTCTGATGGAGAGATGAATAGTAATGATTGCAAAGACAGTTATTAAGTGATGGAAAGGAT
>CANYCX011452606.1:0-12608 GCA_948193385.1 Breynia disticha f. nivosa | reverse complement strand
CCCTCAAAGCAGCAGCAAGTAAAGCTGAGTAGCTAGCAGGTTGGATTGACAACAGAAGTCGAATCTCTCGCTTCAATCCCATCGCTTCAATCCATATGTCAAGGTAATATTCTCATGCACAACATATGCATTAAGATCATTTCCAAATCATACCATCTCAAACATGAGTTTTCCAAACCACTAATATAACCAATAACATGAGAATTACATTCATCTGTTCACCGATAACAAATCAAGTATCAACATACATACCAAATCCATATAAGTCACCATAACTTTATACCCAACCATCACATAATCATCATCAATCATTTCCAAAATCAACATTTACACCACATTATGCATATTCCACTACAATTTCATAAAAACATACACAATCCTTATTTGACATACCAATCAAGTTAAGCACAATCAATTCAACATTTCACAACACAAAGCACACAACCAAGGAATATTGCATTCATGATGCATACCTGGCAAGCAACTCCTAATACTCCAGCCTGGAACTCCCCTCTCCGGATTTTTGAACTCATATTACACAATTCACATATTTTATTACTTATTTAAGCATAGTTTAAGCATAAATCTATGGAAAACGATAATTTAATGATGTTGTTAGGTTATGTGATTAATGTTCTCATTTAGCTATCTTCCTTCTTTCTCTCATTAATTACTCTCCCAACTACCTAATCTTAATTTTCTTTCCTCTTCTCTTCACCAACCACATTTAATGGTTCTAACTATTTTCGTAAAGTATGTTCTTATGTTCTCTACATTAAACACCATCATTAAACCCAATTCCTATACACTTCCCTCCGAAACCCTAAACAATTCTACAATCCTTAATACATTCTCTCTCATCAATTCATACCAACTCAAATTGACAGTTCAATTAACCTCAATAAGGCCAAAAAATTCTAACCTAAACAGCAGAATGCAAAATTGAACCTAGGGTTAAAAACCCAATCTCGTTACTATTCACCAATGATGTTCAAACCTCGATTTCAACCACCTAAAACACGTTTAAACACCAAAAATGGTTACCGATGGATAGTACACACATTAAGCTTTCTAACGAGCCATTATATGATTTAAGGCTGAAAACTATGGTTAAAGAATAAAAACGGGATTTACTAAATCTTGGATGAAATTCTTACCATAATTCAATCCTTAATCGATTGTGAACCTTCCTGACACTAGGGTTTCACGAGGAACGTGTTCTTAGGGTTTTCCCGAGCTTTAGAGAGATAATAAGCAGGAGAGAGAGTGTTTTGGTAAAGTGTAGAGAGAGAGAGGTTCAAAAGAGATATATAGAATTTCATTTTGGACGGTTTTGCCCTCGAGCACTATTGGTTTACCTCCCCTTCGTTTTTCTCTTTCCCGATGAGCTTGACACTCTAAAATTTTTATTACTCACAAATTTCCATTTCCTCAACCAATTTATTATTTAATTAAATCGCGAAAATTTTACGTACATTTTCATATATTTAGTTAAAACATTAATATTTTGAAAAATTTTAGGACGTTACAATTGTTTAGACTATAAGAGGTAAATAATATTCATTTAAATTTATAAGATAAAATCAAGGACAAATGGGCCTATAGGATCGCACACAATTTACAAGATTAAAGTTGATGACATTACTAAAAGAAAAGTTTTTGAAAATAAAATTGTGGTATTTCTGAAAAGAAAAGTTTTCAAAAAATTATATAATAAATGTCAGTATATTTTACTAAGTCTAGTAAGTAAAATATACAATTAAAAATTATCCACATTGCTTATCTATGATTTGAGTTGGATGAAATGCATGAGATAAATAAATTTAGAAATTTAAGGACGAAGCATTATCCATTAATCATTGAATATATAATGTCTTGTCTTAACCTAAGACATGAGAAGAGATAAATAGGCTAATGTACTAAATACAACAATCTTGCCTTAAATTAGTTATCTAAATTATATTTTCTCTCTCTAACTTGCTATGCACCTCCTCCAGATCAAGTTGAGGAGGAATTTTATTTTTGATAAATTTTTGAGTTGGAATTAAATTCTTAAAGCATGCAACCCATTCTAATTCAACTAATCTAACTTCTAAACCCTAGCACTTGGTGAAAAAGTAAAAAAGTCTATAAATAAACTTACTAGGGATAGAAAACAACACATTTATCTCTTGGATAGCTTGGTGGCCGATTCTCTAACTAATAAAATACTTAAGAGAATTTTGATTCTAAGTTGCAGGAATCAAAGACCAAGAACAAGAGAACTAACCTTTGTTTTCATGTAAATCTTTGTGTCATGTTATAAGGGAATCACTCAAGGGTACTCCCTAATTCTCAACACTCAAGATCCATGTCATCTTAATCAAAGAAAGAGATAAATTATCTAGTCTCAATTCTTTAATTAACATAGTATTTAATTCTATTGTGTTAGCTATCTTACAACAATTTTTGTAGTCTGCACCTTTAACATTAGTCTTAGAATTCATCAAATCCAAACAACCCAATCTATATTGTAATTCCTTGAAATTTATTGTAGTTAAATTATATGAAAACTAGCTTAAAAAAGAATTGAATCGGATAAGAATCGAAAAATTGCAGAAAAATAGCAGTGAAAATGGGCTGAGCACGATCTCGTGTTGAAATTTAATCAGACTGATATGTTATTCATAGTGACTAATCTTGTTGATTGATATATGATTATATGAATGCTGTATTGGATGAGATTAATGAATATTGTGCTTGAGAATTATCTGTTATGGTTTGATATGAATGTGCAAGTATGGCATGTGATGGACTGTTAAAGCAAACAAGTATGTGTGTTATGTGTGTTTATGGGTATCTTTCACTGTTGATATGGTACATATGATATATGGATTATGCCTGAACATAAAATAACTTATTTGCTATGAATTTGAAATTGAACCAAAACGTAATGCACAAAACAGAGGCATAGCATGCTCATCGTACTAACAAGCATGTCCTCGTGCTAGGACCAATTTATTTACCATGCCTCGTGTTTATGAAAGATCTAGAAATTTGTGAGAACCACACCCTCGTGTTCACCAAACATGACCCGTGTTGGCAGGAAATTCCCCTGCACTTCATTGAAATAGAAAACTGCTTAACACTTATTGAGTATTTGATTATATTAACCCTTGTGTGGTTGTTTAATGTTGTGCAGATCATAGGTAGCTGCTACTACTGGTCCAGAGTGCACAGTGATAATAGATTCCCAGCGATATACGTCCGAGTTCTGGCTCCAAAGTTTTCATGTTTTGAGATTTTGATTGTACATATTTGTACATATATGTATATACAGGCATGTTGATGTTTCAATTGATTTTCAAACTATTTCAACTTCCGCTTATATATCTTTTTGGTTATGAAAATATTTTGGGCCGAGTGTTAAATAAAAGGGGTGTATATTTTTTCTCTCCCCTCTGATTTGATTTGATTAATAAATCATTTCTTAAAATATATTGAATATTTGATAAAAAGAATTTAAAAATTAGAGTTCCACATAAATGCCTTATCATATAATTTCAACTTATTTGTGTCGAATGATTATCTGATATAGAATTATATAACCTTTTGTAACTAGTTTTAAAAAGTTTGAAGGATTCAACACCAATAAGTTGAAATTGTAGAAACATCATTTACCTATCTTCAAAGATGTTTTTAATAAGCTTTTGGATGAAAAGAAAACTTGAAAACCTATGATAAATTATCTAAGGAATGTTTTTGAAAATTTTGGGGAGTTTAGAAAGTGTTTTAGGTTGTAAAATAAACTTTTCTCTTTTCATTTTAAACCTTTTCTTTGTTTTAATCATTGTTAACCTATATTATTTGTTTCTTAAATTTTTTTCATTGCAAATTAAATGTCAAATTGATATGCACACAATTGATTAATGAAATTGCATAGCAATGTGGTTTTTGGGTGGTTTTTTATCAAGTTTTTATGTAAATTTTCCAAATAGGACGGAAATTTTACTCTTTAGATTTAATTTTAGGAAGCTTGTACATCTTCCTCAAGTTTATCTAGATAATTTCTCATGGAATGAAAGGATGTTGCTAAAATAGGAACTTGAAACATATATTGATGAAGTGAGAAGAGGTGAATGATTGTTTGGTATTTGAATAAGAGATATCTTGCAAAAAGGACGATTGAAACAATGTTTCCTTTGCTTTATCACATAATTTTTCATAAATAATTTTATTCATTATCAAGTTATTGAACTAATTTTAACTTAGTTGAAGCTTTAGAAAATTAAATTTCAAAACAAATAATATCAAAACAATTAAATATTAAAAAGGAGCAACGAAATTATGAAGGCTCTAAATTATCCAACACCAAATCATTTTTAAACAGAAGATTACAACAAAGACTCCAAATTCCATCTTGCTAATATGGGCATTTTCCTTAAAATGTAGTAGAAGAAAAAAATCTATGTTTGTGGTGAAAAGGAAAAAAAATTCTCTCTTTGTGGTGATTTTGACCAATCAAGCAAGTATTCCGCCCACAAGTATCACAAAAATATATATTTCGGTCCATGTGTACACGAAAAAGCTTAATCTGCACCACGTGACGACGAATTAAGATTTTGCAGCCATGTGACGTGAAACAGTGTCTTCTGCACCAAATATTGCCAGGCCCAACCTGGGGTGCAGGCCTGCGTTTTTTCTGTGTGCGCATGAATTTGAAAGTCATGTTTGACTGACTTGTGAGTTATTTTTTTATCTTTATACTTAAGAGTTGGTTCAAAAATTTCACTTCTTGCATGCATTATTTCTCAAACGCATCTCTCCTTTTATTTCACTCTCCAAAGTAGCTCACAGCTCTCCTAAAACTTTTATCTTCACAACTTTCATCTTCATTCACAGATCCCTCCTTTCTTTCATTTCCTTAGACTTAGATACACCTCTTCTTGACACAAGTTTCATTGATCTTCACAAAGCTTCCTTCCTTAGATACAACCTCCTTCCTTCTTTCATTTTTTTTACACTTCATTTTATTTTATTCTTCTCCCTTCATTTATTTCTTCAAACTATAAGTATTTTTATTGAAAATATTTTACTTATTTACTATATAATTGTTGATCTATAAGGTAACTAATTTTTTTGTTATTTTAAATATATAGGTAATTGCTCAATAAATTTTAAATGATATATATGTTTTTTATTACAGATATACAATAATTTTTTTTATCATAGTCGAGTTAGAACCTTTTCAGGTATGTATTTATTTTGTATAAATTTAACTTTTAAGGTATTTTATCCTTGCATTATAAAAAAAACTTTATATTTGATTATGTGTTATAGTTGGTTAGATAAATAAATATTCCTTAATTTATATTGTCATTTGTTTCCATTCTTATTTGGTAATAATTTTAAAAAACTATAAAAGAAAAATATGAATGAGTGAGTTTAATATAGTTTAGACATTTACTGCTTTATATGTGTAATGTTATCTTTCATGAAACTGAACCTATATATTTTTGTTTGAAAATATGTCAGGTGTAATTATAAAGTTTTATTACATTTTTATATGAAAATAATAGTTGAAAGAAATCAATAAATATTACAAAATAGGTTAGATTTAATAAAAAATATTATAATTTTGTTCAAGTAAGCATTTTAAAATTATCATCTAACTATAGAGTAATTATTTCTAATTAGATAAGAAAATTTTCTAAATGGTGCCATCTTTAGCAATTTATTGGGGAGGGAATATTGTGAATAGATAAGACAGGTTCGGGCATGTTAGTGGGATGTATAGAATTGTAGAACTGAATCGAGAGTTGTTGTAGTATGTTGTTCTACTGAACATTGTTAGGGACATAATTGGACCCAATCTTGTAGTTTATTCAATAAATTTCAGAAATCTAATATGGTCTAATGATGGAAGGCTTGTGTTTGGCTTGGTGCAAATTTATAATGACGCTACTTTGGTAAATATGTATACAGTAATGAGACACTTTCAACAATTTCAATTTGTATAGTTGTTTATAGATTTTGAATAGTTTAGGCCAACACATGATCAAACTAACTTTGAATCAAGTTGCAGTGACTTGTTGCGATCATTTGGAGTATGTTTTACGTTAGAAGAAAATGTCCAAATTGAGGATCAGCAAACATTGGAGGAAGATGATGATGATAAATATGCACAGGATTACAGTGAACATGGGGATTATGAATGTGGTCAACATGATGATGATGAAGAGGAAGAAGATGAAGATGAGGATGACGATGAAGATGAGGATGATGAAGAAGAGCATTTTTACAATGCTGAATTTATTGAGGCGAATCTAGCATTGGTGCCTTCTAGTGGGAATGTTTTGTTTGATTAATATATGGAGAGTGAGAGTAGATCTCCTGATTATTTAGCATACCACTCGTTGAACATAGAAAAAATGACTAATGATAGTGTTGTGCAACTTTTAAATGATGAATTGTCGCAGTCTAGGATGGAGTTTAAGACCGATATGATCTTTAGGTCAAGAGATCAAGTAAAAATGGATGTTAAGACATATTCTGTCCAAAGAAAACAAGAATTTCAGTCAGAAGAAACTAGACATAATACTATCGTGGTTAAGTGTCATTTTGGATGGCAAAGAAAATATTCAAGTATGCACACTCAGAAATGATATGGCTCAAAGGTTCGGGTTTAAGCCGTCATACAAGATGGCAAAGCAAAAGGGTATTAAACATAATTTTGGTGATTGGGATGAAAAATTCAATGAATTATGTCCTTTCATTAATGTAACAACGTAGTTCAATGTTGGGTCTATTTGAGACATTGAGCATGAAGTTATTCAAAACAACAGACTCGTCCCAAATATTCGCATGTTTATATGTATGCTTTGAGCATACAAGCCATGCACAGAAGCTTTCAAAATTTGTAGGCCGATTCTTTGCGTGGATGGGACATTTTTATTAAAAATGCAAGCTGATAGCAGAAGCAATAAACAACAATGATAAATTATTTCCAGTTGTATTTGCAATTGTGCATAAAGAAAATAATGATAATTAGGAATATTTTATGAATATGTTGAGGTATGTTGTCGTTGATGAGCACCCTTGTCCAAATGACATCTGCGTTATTTCTGATTGTCAAAAAGGATTATTCATGCAATGAAGTCTTCTATGTGGAGAAGCAATCCTCACTGTTTTTGCATTCGACACATTGTCAGCAATTTTAACACAAAGTTCAAGAGCGACTATCTGAAGAACGTCATTGATAAATTAGGTAACAACTTTGTAATTTTTGTTATAAAATTTATCAATATTATTTTGTACACAATTTTTAAATGTCTATTTGTGTAGGTCATGCACCATAGAAGAAGAAGTTCGCAAAAATAATGAAAACACTCCATTCACGACATAGTGAGATATATAATTGGTTACAAGAAATCAACAAGGAGAAATGGAAATTGGAGCATGATAATGGTTACAGGCATGACATCATGACAAAGAATATTACTAAGTCATACAATTCAATGGTTAAGAAAATAAGATATTTACCAGTTGCTTCAATGACAAAGATATTCTTTATCCAATTAGTAAATTCTTTCAACCATAGGGCAAAAAATGAGGAGGCTTTTCTCAATGAAAAACCTTCACGAAAGCATGCATTAACACACAACATAAGAGATTTACGAAGGCTCATGATCATCACATTGACAATTACGATTTAGCAAATGATTTCATGTCAATAACCACGGCCTATAATAATGTGATGAGAAAGGGAGGACACGTGCAAATCATCAACTTGAAGGAGGATCATTGGGTTTTTGGCAAATAATATTGATTACACATAATACATAGCACCCTTTTTTAAAATAGCACGACAAATACACTTGTGGTCGTCTTACTTTGTTCCTTTGCTATATTCTACATATTGGCCGTCATCTGATTTCCAAAGAATTGTGCTTAATTTGAAATGGAAGCATACATAAGGCAGACCCAACACAACCCAATATCACAATGAAATGGATTGGGGTAGTCTGCTTGGAATAATGTTTTGCTCCAAATGTGAAAAATGGGTCATAACATTCAAACATGCCCTCGTAACAAATCATGAATTTTCCTTTGTATTTTCAAATTATGTATAATTGAATGTTTTCATGATTGTCTTCGTGAAATGGATTGTATCGATTAATGTATAAATTAATATTTTTAAGGAATGTTTTCTCTTATTTGATATTAAAATATTTAACTATTGTTTTTTAAAATGAATCTAATTTATTATTGCATATTCAGGTATGGCTTCACAACGAGATTACATTCGTCTCGAAATAACTGACACTTTGATTTTGACCTAGCAATCAAAACATCGCTCCACAGCCATTTGATTTGACATTGATCGGGTATATTTAATAATGATCATTATTTTTTGTATTGAATTCATTTATCCACAAACTAGTTTTTATTTCATCTTATAGGCGGCCTCAGCAACTATTGGATGTAGTCATAATGTATCTACACGTTATAATGATGTTAATCAAATGCATTCTAGAGTTGTCCAACTTATACTTATATCAACTTTTATCGATTAGAGCGTATTGGTTTTACTCATTCAGACCATCACTTGATTACTACTTTAGTTGAGAGATGGAAACGGTCGTGCCCCATGAGCACGACCCCGTGCTCTTCCTGCCCAGAATAACAGCCTATGGCACCGCTCGTGCCAAATTGACACGACGTCGTGCTGACCTACGGGTTTAAACACTGACAACTCACACATTTCCCCTATTTTACTTCAATCAATTCATCTAGCATACACAACATTCTCATTTATAAATCATGGCATATTCCAATCTTAATTCCCCATTTATTCACTTATCTCACGAACATCAAACAACTTAATCAAGATTGGATCCACAATCATAACCAACCACGAAAACATCTAATCATCATTTACACACATATATATGTATATTTATATATATACCCATAATCAATCTTACATTTATCCACAAACTCAATATCCCATCATAGCATCCACAATTTAGCCATAAATACAATGAATGAATGAAGTCATGCTTATGCTTATGCAAACACAATGCATTGCTCCAGAGGCTTAATTGGGCACAAACCCCTCTTAACTCGCGTATGGGCACAAACCCCTTCTCTTGTGGGCACAAACCCCTTTTCTTTTCATTTGGGCACAAACCCCTTTCTTTATATTTGGGCATAACCCCTTTTGTTCTCATTTGGGCCCAAACCCCTCTATACTCATTTGGACACAAACCCCTCTATATGCTCATGCATATATGCTCAATGTTTGCCATTAACAATATGTCACAATGCAAGTTCAAGCATTCAAGTATCATTCATCACTTTTCACATTGTTCCCTTAGTCAATATATATTCCACTTTCCACTTTTAACAACATATTCATCAAGCGCACACACCATTCATTTTCCTACTGAATTCATAACATATAATATTCATACAAACCAAGCAAGCTTTCACACCAACTAGTAACATACACAAATTAGCAAACCTGTATAATCAAAACACATCAAAGTAAGTGGCAAAAACACTTACCTCGGGCTCCAAGACTCGATTCGTTGCCCAACCCCCGATTTGGGTTCCATAAATCGACACCTACACACATTCCAACACACTTACTTATTACTCACCCTAATTAAACTCAAGTTCATACTCTCATTCTTATTTTTCCATAAACCCCCAAATTACCAAACCCTAACATCCATCCTTCCTCACTCTTTTACCATATGAATTTAAGCACACTTACTTTTACGAATATCGTACCAAACCTCATAAATCCTCATAGAAAAGCCTACTCCTTAGCACCTACATTACATGAAAATCAAACTTACCTCCCCGACAAATTGCAGTACTCCCTAGAATTTGTTCTGGAGATGTTTTTCCTTCGCAAGACTACTGATTCCTAGGTGTGGAATGAGGGTTTGGGGTTTGGAAAGGATGAAGGAAATGTTGGTTAGGGTTTCTGCTGGTTTTTGTGTGAAAATGGGGAAGTCTTGCGATTCTCGGTTTTGAACCAGATGTCGGGCACGAGCTTAGCACGGGTCGTGCCATAAGGTCGTGGCTAGCATTTCCAACACGATCTAGGCTCGCCTCTTGCCAATGGGTCGTGCCTCACATTTTTGACACAGGCTTGGCACGGCTCGTGCCCACAACTCGTGCCAACATTGTCTAATAGAGATGAGCACACCCAAGTGGCACGCCCGTGCCGAGACCGTGCTCATCTGCTGCTGCAATTCTCAACAGATTTTTCGTCAATTTTTATCCAGATTTAACCCTATATTATTTAACTTAATTACAGTTATTTTTGGGGCATTATAAACAACCAACTTACAAAGGCATAAGACAGTTCGGCTTCATCCAAAAATTCCATGTGATGCAACAAACATTGAGATGCTCCATCACATGGACTTACGCAGTCGCCACAGTATTTGGGCTAAATTTCATGCTCCATGGATACAATTGTGGCGTGATCATATAAAGTACATTCATCGTGAATGTACAATGTCATCGACCATACCATTTCATAGTCGATATATGAAGTGGTATCGCAGAATAACTCGTCGTTGGATAGGATTATCTGGGCCTTCAATAGGAGCAACAATTGTGTTTTAATTTTTCACTTACATTCTTCCATTTTAATAATTACATTACTAACCTTATATTTTTTAAATTATTTTAATAAGATGATGTAATTGAGCACATAACAAGAGCTACTAGTGTTGAAAATGTTTGTCACATTGCACACACTACCCAACTAGCACGAGGGGATGCAAGGTGTACAACAATTCAGCCTCTTCATGAACCTAATAAAGAAATTGTACAAAACCCTAAGGCTCCCCATGTTCAGTCAGGTAGGCATCGTGAATGTAGGCGGCATGTTGATGTTCCAATGCCAACCCAGTCACAGTATGATCCAGTGTTGCTTCCTCTCTCTTTTTATCAGTTTAGAGTATCACCTACCATTGATGATGCAGGTCCATCTCAACATGCATCATCCTTTAATCATTATTCTACTCCAGAATTTTTTATAGGAACAGGTCCATACCAAATGTCTCGAATCAGCAATATCAGTCTTTTCATTCGACATTTGGAGGGGCTAGTTCTTCGGCATCACTCCTTCACAATTTGGGTATTAATGTTGCCTACTCAATTTCCAAGTTATATGAGACCGCCATTGTATTTCCAATCGACCAGCTCTTCTCACTGACAGTCTTTTAACTTTTTTTTCTTAAGGCTATGCACACACCTTCTTCATCTTCTAGTCATTAGTATCATATTACCACTCGAGACCTCGAACAAGATTTACACTAGTCTCTTTGCCAAACAGAGCCAGAACATAGTGAAATTGACACTAATCATCGTCAACAACATCATGATACTGTTCTTAGAATAATAGTTCGTAGGTCTCGATGTTATGATGAAATGTAGCATTATCCTGAAAATTTGTAAAGCACTAATTTCCCACAATAATTAATAATTTTTATTCATATCATTTATTATATATTCAATATTTTATTTCAATTTATTAATAATTTATATAATTAAATTTATAATTAATTTTTTTATTATAAAATGTAATTAATTACTTATATATTTTTTAAAAATTAATAAATATTTTATCATTTGTTAAAAATAATTTCATATAATTATAAATCTCATTACTTAATTTATCCACATCATATAATTATTTTGAAATTATCTTTTAATCATTCAAATGATTTCTTTAATCATTACTGTAATGCCAAGAAAATTCCGTCATAAAATATGCGAAAATGTAGAGTTATAGTGGCAAACGGTCCCGTTCCCCAAACTGTTTAGAAATAGGCAGTTGATTTGTGTCGTGCTGAAAAATGAAGGAAATGGGTAACCAAACAGTTTGTGCAAACCGTTTGGCAAACTATTTTGACCTGTTGGGTTTTAAAAATAAAAAACGCATGAACAATGAAAAAGAGAACCAAAAACACTAATATAATCGACTCGACTTCTCTCTCCCTTCTACCCTAAAAACCTTTCAACCCATGGCCTAAAATAACTAAATCTAACCCTAAAAAACCCTAGATCTAGTAGTTCTTGGCTTAAGGAAGAGAGTACTCGATGATTTTTGTGGAGTCGATGCAAGCTCTAGAAGGGGGGTTGAATAGAGCTTGTTCACAAATCAAACTTTCTTGCGGAAATGTAAAGAACAAAGACAAAGAACACAGAATTTATAGTGGTTCGGATTAATCCTACTCCACTACCTAAGTTCCTCACTTAGGATTTTCAACACACAGTTCTATTTCTTGATTTTCTGCTCACCAAGAGCCTTTTTACACGTTTGAATTCTGGCTCAAGCTACATTACAAATGATTTGACTTTCGGCTCAAATCAACCTACCCAAGATAATCTATTCTAAATAACAAACAAGTTTAATCTACTTGTGCAAAGAGTGCAATAAGAAAACAATGAAAGCTTTTGGATTTTTGCACACAAGAGAGTAAGAGAGTTGAGAGCTTTTGTTTTGAGCTTGTTGTATTTTCTGTAGAGTTGAGTTCTTGGTAGCTCTTTCACTTTCTTCAATTTGCTTAAATAGAGGCTCAAAAGATTCTTCTCTTTCT
>CANYCX011452511.1:0-12174 GCA_948193385.1 Breynia disticha f. nivosa | reverse complement strand
ATTCATTGCAGAGACAATTGACTCTTCTTTTCCTTAGGTGACCATTATCCGAAAGACTTTTATCTGAGCGAATTTTTACTCCATTACTTGCTAACTTCTCTAGGAACATTTTCACCCTTACAGAGTATGGGAAAAGTTGTTGCTCATGATCAACTTTCCAAAAATCAGAGAAGCATGGTTGACTAAAACCATTCTGCATACATGCAAGCATCCTGTCAGTATCTTGCCCTTGATTAAAATTGCCTTCTCAAACACATTTTTGGATGGTTATGTTAATCTGCCTGATTCTCTCAAGAATGGCATCAATATCGTCTACTCTCAACGCATGAGAAAAAGACCTCAGGATTTCTTGCTCCATTGTTTCCACCTTAGCCTTTTGAGCTTGAGTTCTCACCACCTTAGGGAAAACTTCTTTGTAACTCATATCTATAACACATATAGAAAACAAAGTGAGAAACCAAAGAAAAATCTTTTATATAAGTCATTGAAACAATTAATTGGCAATTAATTATGATCATTATATAAAAAATGGTCAGACTATGAAAATTGGCAATGGTAAACTGTCAAAAGTCAATTTTTGGCTTGGTCAAAGTTGGTCAAACTTTGGTCAACGCCGGTCTAATGCGGGTCAACGCCGGTCAAGGTCGGTCGACCTTGTTTAAGATCGGTCATTGGTGTTTTATCCAAGAAAGCGTGGTCAAAGTCTGTCAAAACAGTCAAAAATGGTCAAAAACAGTGAAAAGAAGCCAAAACAGTCAACCCAGTCAAAGCTGACCAAAGTTGGTCAAAAGGTCAACGGTCAAAGTCAACGGTCAACGCCGGACATTGCTGGAAAAGTCGCCGGAAATTGGTCGGAAATTGTCCGGCTGGTCGCCAGAGTGATGGCTGGCCGGTCGGTGGTCGGCCGGTGGCTGGTGGTCGGCTGGTCGACTGGTGGTCGGGTTGGTTGGCTCCGGTTCGGTTGGATTGATTTGGTTCGGTCAAACCAGTTTGAATGAAACAAACCCTAGTCAACACTTTCTAATTCAAATTTGAACCAATGTGAAGCCGCCACGTCACCCTCCTTCGTTTGGAATGCAGCCGCCATTGTTCTTCATGAACAGTGATCTTTTTTTTTTGTTTCGTCTCCGTTCAAGCCCCTCCCGATCTCGGAATTGCATGAAAATTGGTGTGTTCACTCAATTTTTCGAGCTGATTCTAATGGTGCAATTGGAATTTCAAAATTCCAACATTGTTTTCTTGGCTCCGGACAATTACAATCGAAAACTGACGCGATTTTGCAAGTTTTCAACACAGAAATAAATCACAGCAGTCACGCGCGAATTTAAGCACAAAACACAATATTCTTTAGTAATTTTTGCGAGTATTACTCCTAACCTCGCTTGATACCAATGACGGAACTCAAACTGTATATCAACACAAATCGGTAGTAAATAAAGTATAGGACGTACCTTACTAGCAAAGTGGAAATTTGAGTTCTCCTTACGTGTGATTGAGAAAAACTGTGATATCCTTCTCCTACAGACGCAACCGTCGAGTTGAAGGCGTGCTTTCGCAACCCTTTCTACAGAACGCTTGTTGAACCGGTGGCCTTGAGAAAAAGATCTGTTCTTTTTCTCTGAGAGCTTTCTTAAGTTTAACGTGAAACTGATCTGTTGTTTCTTAAGGGTTTCTAAAAAATAACCCTTTATATAACATGGTAAACTTTCACATAAATCCCCATACATGACAAACATATTGTCATTCAGTCTCGTTAAGTCAGTTTAGTCTTGGGCGGACCCTAGACGACTAACATTAATTTTTGCTCATTCAAATAAATATGAAACTCAATTTTGGTTTTGAATACTCATGAATCATAAATAGAAAGATTCACTTCTGTGATAAAAATGTTCAAAATAAAAGCTGCATTTCTATTCTTATGTAATTCTCCTAAGTAGAGTTTATAATTACTACTTCAATATTCAACACTGCTGTATTGGTAGCAAATTTTTTCTCTTCCAAGTAGAGTGATAAATGTTATTTCTTATATATATATATATATATATATATTCAAAACATGTGTAAGTTTTTATTGATAAAACACGGTCTATCTAAATCGTGTGCCAACAATAATTCAAGAAAAATTATTGGAGACAAATATGTTTTGCCACACGACTAGATGCTAGGTAATTCCTTCACTTCTCTCATGCTCTTTAAAATGAACCAGCACGTCCCTAATCATACGCATACTTGTCACCTTATTATAGGCACATTAGGTGTATGTTAAAGCATACAAAAGTAATTTTAGAATTTCATAGAGATTTTATGTGTAATAACTTTGTTGTAAAACTTGCATATAAAAACCACATATAACTCAGAAGCATGTAATGTTATCATTATGTGGATCTAATTCAAATACCTATCCTATACATATATGCATGATTTCTGACTAATATTCAATGTCCTTATGTTCTATAGGATCGAACCCACTAAGTCTTAGAGAGCATGCTAATCTTAATCTATAGTGATCGACTAGAGATGTTTAGAATGTATTCTCTCACTTCAAAGGTCTTACAGACATATGCCTCATATATGTCAGTTTAAGCATTAATATGAAAATTCAAGGAATTTCATCAATCTTTATTCATAGATACAACATAAAGATAGAATAAATATTTCGTCATTTAAATGTAGTTCACAATAGTGTACTAGGACTAGGACTGACACTAACACTTGGCTCCCCACTATTATTCTTGAGAAGAAAATCCTCTTAGAAAATAACCTTTCAAGCAAAAAAACTTAGCTAGGGATTAGAATTACTATCCCTTTGTTTATTTGAAAAATCCCACAAACAAGCTAATTGTGAATTTGGACTCTAGCTTGTCCAATGTTAATTTCTTAACATGCGACTTATAGCCCCAAATCTTGAGAAAAGGTATAAGGATTGTGCCCATTCCATATATCATATGACGTCTTCTCCACTAATTTGGTTGGAGTACAGTTCAGTAGAAACATAACTATTTCAAAAGCATAATGCCCAAAAGAGATAAGACAATTAGCCTGACTTATCACCGATTGAACCATGTCTAATAGCATTGGATTTCTCCATATGGACAACATTTTATTGTGGTGTTCCTTGAGGAGTGAGTTGTGAAGTGATTCCACACTTTCTTAAATGATGATTAAATTCTTAGCTCAAGTGTTTGCCACTTTAATAAGATAGAATAACCTTAATACTTTTGTCAAGTTGGTTTTGCACTATGTTTTTAAACTCTTTGAATTTCTCAAAAAGTTTAGAACTTTTGTTTCATTAGATATATGTAACCATATATACTAAATTCATCCATAAACATCATAAAGTAGTTATAACTATCTGTAGCTTGCATAATTAATGGTCCACGCACATCAGTACGTAGAAGACCCAATAAGTCACTTACCCTTTCACCTGTCTTAGTAAAGGGACTTTTATCCATCTTTCCATGCAAATATGACTTGCATGAGTCATAAGATTCCAAATCAAATTACTCAAGCACTCCATCTTTATAGAGTCTTGAAATGCATTTTTCATTTTCATGTCCTAAACAAAAATGTAGAAATATGTAAAGTTTAGCTCGTTAGTTCTAACACAAATGATATCAATGTTATATATGGATTGTTTTTATAGATCAAGGATATAACGACCATTTTATAACATAGCAAAACCATATAAAATGCCTTGACGATTAAAATGAATAACACTATTCATAATCGTAAACTCAAGTCCATCTAACTCCATACAATAAATTGAAATAATGTTTTTTCTCATGGCAGTTACAATGTAACGCCTAAAAAAGTATAGCAAAAAATTTTGCGAAAAATAGTCAAACAGAACATAGAGAACGGCCTGGGAAACTGTTAGGGCACAGACAAACACTTTGAATTTTGCGCCGAATATTGCCAAATGTTTAAGCAAATGGTTTGTGTAAACCATTCAAAAAACCGTTTCAAGCGGCGAGATTTTAAAATCAGAATCGTATCTTAGAAGATTTGAGAGAGAGGAGACATTTTCCCACCTAGTGTTTCTCAGCCGTCACCCTATTCCTCTCAACCCTTAAGAGGCCATCCAAAACCTTTTCCAAACCCAAAACATTACTCCTCACTCTTAGATATCTGTAGACTAGCGCAAAAATAATTGATTGGGGAAAATATCGAGCTAAGGGCAACTGGGAGTGAAAGGGATTGTTATGGATTGTGTTGGCTGTGCGTATTTTGAGGTAATGATTGATCTTGTTGGTGATTATATTGATTATGGTGTTGCATTGTTTTGTTGTGGAAATAAGACTTGTAAGATTTGTATGGAAAAGGTGTGAAAGGGATATGTAGGAATGAGTTATTGTTCTTATGTGGTCTTGTGTTTGTGGTCTTGTGTGAAATGGCTTTTTTATAAGTGTGTAACTGAGAACTTGTGTTGTGATGTTTGCTATGGTAATATGTGGAATATGTGTGTATTGTGATATGTTCATAAGGGTGTTGAGGTAACTTAATGACTATGATTTGACTAGCTCGATTATGTTAATGTGTTAATGTGTTGATGATGGATTGGGAATGGTTACATTTCATTTGTACATGTCATATGGACATATCATGGGCATCATTGCGGTTCATGAAAGGGAATTGCCAATCGAGCGAAAGATAAAAAATAAGGAGTATTGCCAATTGAGCGAGAGCCCAAAATAAAGGAGTATTGCCAATAGAGCGAAAGCTCACAATTAAGGGGTATTGCCAAATTGAGCAAAAGCTCAACATTAAAGGGAATCGCCAACTTACAAGAGTGGACTCTCTCACTGCACAATAAATGAATAAAGACCTCGGGGCATGCATTTGTGTGATTTGCACTTGCATTCACATTCATGTGGATATTCATTTGGTGTTGCTATAATGTGGTTATGATTTTGGGATTGGAGGAAATGTGTTTGGAATGAAATGTTGGGTAAAATGAGTTTCATGTGAATTGCTTGCGAAATGTTTTAAATGTTGTTGGTAATGAAGATAAATTGATGTGTGTATGGTTTGGAATGAGGTGTGTATGATATGGATGATTTGTGAGGAATGTATGTGTTAAATACTGTAGTTTTACTAAAGTTTGCAAGTTAGAAGGCTGGGAAACGGGTTGAGTAAACTATTTCTCAAGTCGTTCCACTTCCAGAGAAATTTGTGAAGGAGAGAACAGTTTTTGAAACGGGTTAGGTAAACCGTTCTGAAAACCATTCTACTTCTAGAGAATTTTAGGAAGGATGAAACGGATGAGGGGATGGTTTATGCAAACCGTTTGCAAAACTATTTCACTTCTAGAGAGTTTTATGAAGGTTGAAACGGGTTTGGGAACGATTTATGTAATCTGTTTCCAAAACCGTTTCCATTCCAGTGAATTTTAAGAAGGATCAAAATGGGCTGGAGAACGGTTTACCTAAACCGTTCCCCAGACCGTTCTCGTTTAATAAACAGTGGAAAACAGGAAATTCTTAAAGAAAACGTGATGTAACGATAGTCGATCTAACGTAAGGTAACTAAGTAAAACTAAGACTTAGGATTTGTGACCTTGGACAACACACAAATGAATGATGAAATATATGTTACTAGGGTGTTTTCCCTTTGCTTGGATAATCCATTAATGAATAGTGGAAATTAGATAATGTAGGCTGAATTCCCTATCCTTTATGTCTAAAACACCAAACAAACTTTACCAACGAGTACTTAAGCATTACATACCTTGGTAAGTGTGCCATAGGTGTACTTACTGGGTATTTAGTTACTCATGTGCATGTGTGTTTTTTGTAATGATTGTGCAGAGCGACAGTAGACTAGTCGGGACTCACTTTTGGGCGGCTCAGGTGGTGATACTGTGATTCTCTTAGGTTGGCTCCTAGCTTGCATTTTGAGATTTTTAGTTTATACCCACTTTTGTACATCTATACGCACTTTAGTATAGAAAATGATTTGCATACACATTGATTGTAAATCAATCAATTGCTTCCGCATGATTTTCGTAGTTATCCTTATTTTGTATACGACCAAACATGGTCACCGTATATTTTAAATGAAGCATATTTACATGTCTCCCATTTGATTTCCTATGTTTAAAAAGAAAAAAATGGCTGCCAAACTTGCATGTTTTTTCGAAAATGAATTTTACGAATTTGAGCATCACATACAAAATAATAATTCTTAAGATCCAACTATAATTCAAATGCCAGTGACATGATCCCCTATTTTTGTGGCAGCAACACATGTCGCGCCCAAAATGTAAAGTTCGTTTTCGATTAATCATAGAATGTTGGCAACCATTTTTTTCTTTAAAAACAATTCAATAAGAAGGAAGAGGAAACGAGAGATAAATATATGCAACCTTTAAAAGTTTGACCATTGTTCGGCCGTATACAAAAATAATGTTATGAAAAGAAAATATGGAAGCTATGGAATTGATTTACGAATGAATGTTTGTAAATCATTTTCTATACTAGAGTTTGTATAGATTTACAAAAGTATAAAAATCCAAAATAAGCTAGGAGCCTTGACCTCGCCAAGCATATTACACTGTTAACACCCCAAAAATGATGTCTCAACTACAACTACTGTCGCTCTGCACATTCATCACAAACACACATGCATTGTGAGTAACTAAATACCCAGTAAGTACATCTACAAACTTACCAAGGTAGTTAATGCATAGGTAATCATTCGTTAAGTACTTTAGGAACGTTGGTCATGTATGAAGTTCTATCTCTCCTAACTTCCCTATTTTTCCTTTTCTTACATGCATTGTTTAAATTTTTCTTACTTTAAAAATACTGTATTTCATTGTATATCAGGCGGAAAAGGTCTGGGGAATGGTTTGGGTAAATCATTCGTTAGCCCATTTTGACATTCTAGCCTTTCCTGGCTGTGGAACGGTTTGGAAAACAGTTTACACCAGCTCGTTCCTAAACCCGTTTTGACCGTTCTGAAATTCCCTAGTGGTGAAACAATATGGAGAATGGTTTATGTAAACCGTTCCAGAAAACCATTTGCACCTCACTAGGACTCTCTACGAGTGAAATGGCTGGGGAAACGGTTTGCTTATCCCGTTTCAACCTCTTGTGTCCAGAAAACAACAGCACTTAATATATAACATTTCAAACAAGTCAAACTCCAAGCATATGCATCCCAACTCAAATCAAACCACACCAAAACATACTTAAACACATCATATTCAACCTTATTCTCACAACAATCCTCAAGCCTTTCAATACTCAATTCACACAACAATTACAACAATCAAAACTCATTCAAATAAATGTCCACAACAATCAAACCATAAACCATCATTTCATACTTAGCGTTCAACCTAATTACCATTTTCATATTCAGCCACTCAAACACAAGCAATGGCACAATCATAGCATCCATTACATTTCAACTACACATAGTGTCCATATATCATAGTTGACATGTTATATCATATAAATGTAGTGAATGTCAAATGCATATGCTAATGCAATTCACATAGAAAATGCTCTGGGGTTCACTCAAATTTTACGACCAGAGAGCTCTTGCTCTTTTTTCATTTTTCTTGAGAGATCTCTCTCTCCTCAAATTTGGGCAACTCCCCTTTTTTATAATTTCATAGAGCTTTCGCTCTTTTATTCTTTTGGGCAACTCCCCTTTTTATTAATATCTTAGAGCTCTCGATCTTTCATAGATTGGGCAACTCCCCTTTTTATCTTTTCTCACCATGAACATGTCACACCATGCTCATGAAATGTCATCATGTCATGGGTGAAGTTACAATCATTTCCATACCATTCATGCCATATGCATGTTTTCAAATATGAACACATTACTCATTTACATTAAAGCATATTTCATCCATGAAAACATAATATTAATCAATCTTATCGATCCATACATATGAATTATCATACCCAACAATCCATCAGACACATTATTAAATCAATTCGTGGTATACTATTATAACTTTCATTTTTATCCCAAAACCAACCATACACTCCATACAATTATAATCCTCCCTAAACACTTAACACACTCACAACCATCATCATTCATACATATCATCGTTTACACAATTTGTTTACATCCTTTTAAAACACACTCGCAACATTCATACAATGAGCATTTAATCAATCATACTTAACCATACAAATACAAGTCATACCAAGGTAAGTGTGATTCGATGCACATATCTTGAATCCCGTGAAGTCAGCTATCGACTCAACTCCAGTCTGGATCTCAAACAACATTCCCTACATTATTTTTAATTTCATTTTCATCATTAATCACCTTTTAATTTCTCATTCATACACTTATTTAGCAAAACCCTCCCCCTCCCTAAATTACCCAAAACTCTAAAATCTCAAATCTATTTCCATTCCTGACATTTGGTTCTTAAACCACCCATATTGAATCTAGTCAAAACTCACCCAAATACACACACTTTCCTCATCCTAGCTTCAAAATACAACAACTATTAAGTTTAGAGTTAGAGCTTACCTTGCTTAGATCTACTAGATTTAAGGGTTCTAGGGCTAGATTTGGCGTTTTTAAATTAGATCGAAAGGTTTTTAGGGTTCCATTGAGAGAAAAATCAGTGGCTATCTTTTAGAATTTTTGGTTCTTTAATCAATTGCCCTCATAGTTCTATTTTTAAAACCTATTAGGTTGAAACGGTTTGCCGAACGGTTTACTCAAACTGTTCGCCTAACTGTTTTGCCTTCAGTCAATACGAAATTAACTTTTTGTCTACATCTGGAACGGTTTGTGAAACACTATACCTAGGTTATTTCCCATGTTGTTCTCTCCTACTGTTTGCATAGATTTTTGCTATTTTTTGGTTATATTTTCGGGGCATTACAACTTTCCCCTTAAGAGATTTCACCCCTGAAATTTACCATCTAGGTTCTCAACCACATAATTGAACACATTTACAAGTTATGAATACATACCTCAAACTCATAAAGCTTTTGAAAAGAGATGCAGATACTTCTCCCGCATATCGCTCTCCACCTCCTAAGTAGCTTCTTTAGGTGAATGGAAACTCCACTTCATCTTAACCATCATAATGTCTCGATTCTGCAGCTGATGAACCTGTCGGTCTAGAATCTCCACTAGCTCCTTCTCATAAGTGAGATCCTCTGCGATCTCCAAATCTGGCTCTCTAAGCACGTGACTCAGTTCAGATCGGTACCTCCTCAATATTGACACGTGGAACACGTTGTAGAGTTGGGATAACTTTGCCAATAACTGAAGTCAGTATGTAAGTGGTCTCACCTTCTCAATAATCTCATACGGTCCCACATATCTCGGACTCAATTTTCCTTTCTGGCAGAACCGAATCACACCTCTCCACGGTGAAACTCAGAGAAATACTCTCTCTCTAACCTCATATACTACCTCCCAAAGATGTCAATCGAAGTACTTCTTTTGTCAGTCCTGCCTGCATACACCTCTTGACAACATTCAATTTCTCCAAGGTTTGTTGTACGAGTTTCGGTCCCTCAATCTGTCGTAAAACTTTTACATCCTAGTATGCTGGACTTTGACACTGCCTTCCTTACAAGACATTATACGGTGTCATCTCAATACTCGAGTGGAAACTGTTGTTATAAGTAAACTCAATCAACGATAAGTGGTCATCCTAGTTTCCTCCAAACTCGAGTACACACGCCCTCATCATTTCCTCAACTGTCTGGATAGTTCTCTCTGACTGTCCATCAATCTGACGATGGAATGCAGTACTAAACCACAGTCTGGTGCCCATGGAATCTTGCAAACTCTGCCAAAACCTTAAAGTGAACCTTAGACCGTGATCTGACACGATGGACACAGGAACTCCATGCAACCTCATAGTCTTCGCCACATATAAGCTCGCAATCTTGTCCAAAGTGTCATTTTACCAAATAGCTAGTAAGTGTGCCAACTTGGTGAGTCGGTCTACTATCACCCAAATTGATCCTTGGGTTGCATCCCAAGAAGCCCTTGTTTAACGTCCCGAGCCTAATGGTTATCTCTAAATTGAGCTAGGTTTCGGAGGAGCAAGGTTGATTATATCAGAAAGAACCTGTCCATGATAGAATTTAAGTCTGTGACCGTTTACCTTGAACATACCTTTTTCGGGGTGTGTAACCTTGACGGTTCCATAAGGAAAGACTTGGGTCACCCTGAATTGGCCGGACCATCTTGACTTTAGCTTCTCGAGAAAAGTCTCAGACGGGAATTGTACAGAAGACCGTTGTTACCTACGACAAAGTTCTTCTTAGGCTTGAGATGCCTATCATGATAACGCTTAGAGCGTTCCTTGTAGAGCTTGCTATTCTCATAGGCTTCCATCCTCCATTCCGCTAACTCATTCAGTTGTAGATTTTTGTGCTCACCTACAGTAGACAAATCAAGATTGGCAAATCTTATAGCCCAAAATGCTCTATATTCTAGTTCGACTGGGAGGTGACACATCTTGCCATAAACCAACCTAAACGAAGTAAAACTTGTGGGTGTTTTATAGGCAGTGCGGTAGGCCCATAAGACATCCTCTAGTTTAACTGACCAGTCTTTTCTGTGATGCTCTAGTGACATTTCTAAAATACTTTTCAATTCTTGATTGGTCATCTGTACTTGACCCCTGGTTTATGGATGATATGTAGTGGACAATCTATGAGTAATACCATATTTGTATAAGATCTTTAAAAACTGGTTGTTACAAAAGTATGTCCTTCTGTCGCTTATGATTTCTCGAGGTGGCCCAAAACGAGAAAACAGAGATTTTAAAAAATTAGCAATAACTCTAGTGTCACTAGTAGGTAAGGCTTGCACCTCGACCCATTTTGAGACATAGTCTACAGTAACCAGAATATATTTATTACCATAAGATGTAGGGAACGAACCCATAAAGTCGATTCCTCCACATCAAACACTTCACGCATAACAACTACATTCTGAGGCCTTTTGTAACGCCCTCAATTTCTCCTCAATTCCTCATTTAATAAAATTTAAATTAAAATACATAGGTAAATCTGTATAATTTTTTTGCAAATTATTAAAATAATAATTGGTGGAAGGGATAAGAATTTTTGTGAAATAGAAATTGGAAGTTGATAAGTTGATTGAAAAGAGAAAGACGTAGGAAAAAGGGAACCGCTTGTAGTCAAGGGTAAAATTGTCCAACCCCGAACATTTTAGTATATAAACCTAAATCTCCTCTCTATTTCCATCACTCCCACACGTTTCTCTCTTCCTCTTCTCTTCCAAAACTTCAAAAACCCTAGAAACCATAGTTTTCATGGAACCTCAGTGTTCTAGAGTTCCAGAATCAGTCTGGGAGCGAGAATTGGTAAGATTTCTTGTGTGGTTTCTTCGAAATCTCGTTTTTCCTTGAACCCTAGTTTTTCTGACCATATATCTCTTTCATTTTAGCTCCGATTTGAGTAAATGTTGGCTTGTTGGAAAGCTTAACATGTGTACTAACTAGTAGTAACTTTATTTGGTGTTAAATCATCTTTTAGGTACCTGAAATCGATGTTTGAAAGCGATGGATGAATAGTGACGAGTTTGGGTTTTCCAAACTAGAGTTCTTTTTCAAGTTCCATTGCTTGGGTAAGTTTCGTTGGAGTTCATTGATAGTATTTTGCATGTCAATTTGATTGGGTCTTAATTGATGAGAGAGATAGGAAAAAGGATAGAAAACTGTTTAAGGGTTTTAAGTGGAAAAGTAGAGAATAAGATGTCTAGCACATGCTAGAGTGTGAAAATGGTGAAATTGGATCTAAATGAGTGTATGGAAAGAATTGAGGAAGGTTGGTTGAAAGAATTAAAAATGGTAATTAAGGATGTTCATTAGAAAATTAAGTAATTATGTAAGGAATTATGTGAAAGAGATAGTAAAAGGGAAGTAATCATGCATGTTATGATGATTTTCATTAAGTTTGTATAATAAGTAAATGTTAACTTAATGTGAAATCATAATATTGTTTATAGGGAATTTGAGTTGCAGTGGAAACAGTTCGCAATTGGGCCGTTAATTGTGTGCAAGAGGTAAGTAAACGAATGCAACTTGTCCCTATTCCTGTGCATTGTTGAGTGTCAAATGTTTATAAGATTGATAATTCGTATATTTGTTATATGTTGTACTTTTGAGATTGGAACCATTGAATGAGAAATTGTAACTAT
>CANYCX011452388.1:0-15759 GCA_948193385.1 Breynia disticha f. nivosa | reverse complement strand
GAGTGCTAATTCCTTTTTTTCAAATCTCCTTGATCGATCAGTTGAACACATGCAAGAGAGAGAAACACAATTCTTCTTTCTTACTTGAATAAGGTACACAATCTTACTTCAAGAACAAGAGAAATCTGTCTTTTCTTGAACAAAAGTCACGACCAAGAGAGAGAGAGAGAGAAGAAAGAGGGGCGACAACATATACAAGTGACAAAGAGGGGCGACTCACCTTATATATTAGGGTTAGGGTTTTAGACTCCCTATATCTTGATATAATCGTTGGCTCCTTATTTCTCCCTGACCTTAATTAGGTTGATTGTATGGGTAGTATTATTGGATTTTATTTTTCAATCAAATTCCAATAATAACTCTTTTATTTTATTTTTAATTATCTTACTTAATTGGACACTCAATCTAATTAGAAAATCCTAATTAATTAGGATACTCTAATTAACAAGACTAAATAAAATGAAATTCTCCTCTTTAAAATGCGATGGCCTGTGTCCCATTTGTTGGGCTTCAATGTCTATTTTGATCATCTATTTAGGTCCACATTATTTATCTAATTATTAACCCCAAATATGTATCCTAAAACTGAAAATGTCTTTTTCAGTAATCTGTTCATGTGCGATCCTATAGGTCCATTCGAACTTGACATTAGGAAATAAAACTTGCTAAAGCTCATATATGTACTCTAGCAAGTCATACTAACAATACAAATCGAATGAAAATGCAGTTGACATTTTTTGACCTTATACAATCTTACATAATCTCTTACCCTAAAATGGAAAAATTACATAAGGCATGGATGAGTCATCCTTATTAAGTTAATTCCTTTCTTGATATTCTAGTGACACTGAATTTTCAAATAAACAATGAAAAACATTATAACATATGGGTATGGTCATACACTTCTCAATTCACTGATCAAGTGGTCAGTAACATTTTCTCTCTCCTTAAGAGTGGGTAATGTTTTCACTTCTCTCATGCTCTCTAACATGAACCAGTGTATACTTGACATACCTATATTGGTACCTATATTTGTCACCTTGTTACAGATGCATTAGACGTATATGAAAGTATACAGTAATTCATTTAGAGTTTCATAAAGATTTCAAGTCTAAGAATTTCGGTATAAGACTTGCAAAATGAGAACCACTTCTGACTCAGAACAATGTAGTATTTCTCATTTGCGGATCTAATCCAAATACCATGTCCTTGACAGGTATCCATGACTTTTGACTGGTACATTGTACCCTTGTGTTCTAAATGGCTGAACTCGCTAAGTCAGAAAGAGCATAGTAATCTTAATTCACTACTATTCATATAGTAGTGACCGATCAGAGATATTTGTAATAAATCTTTTGCTTCAAAATCCTACAGACATATGCCTCACATATGTCAGCTTAATCCTCGAGATCTATATTTAAGGAATTCCATCAATCTTTATGTACAAAGATAACATAAAGACAAAATATGTCGCCTTAACTATAGCCATAGTCTAAAGGTAGTGTTTGGGGCTAGACTTACACTAACACAATTGTCAGTTCATTTGGTTAATATCTGTTTGGTTCAACTATTACTAACATTGAATTTTATGTTTACCTAAATCAAAACAAATTAGATTAAATCTACCATTTTTTTCTAATGACAGGAAACAAAGAAAAAAAATTTAGTGGTTAAAATTGAGAAAGTAAACTAGAGAAACTCAATGGGGATTTAATTCATCTTAGTTGTGCCATAATCTATTAGAAGCACAAAAATAAATGGCAATATGTAGGGTTGTTCAAATATTCATCAAATCATCCAAATTGACCCCCAACCGATCAAACTAAACTAAAAGTTAGGTTAACCACTTGAAATTGATAAGTTGGTGGTTAGATTTAGAGCAAACTAACATGAGTGATTTGATTGACAGTTTTGATTTTTAAAAATCCACTCTTAACCAAATCGATCTACCATTCACCTATATTTGAAAAAAAAAACTTAAGTATATATAAACACTTTTAACTAAAATTTTCCTAAATTTTTTACTCTTCATTTCACGCTCTAACTAATAAGCTTAAGTATATATTTTTTTAGATCCTAAAAACAAAAGTAAAAAAAATGAAGATTAGTAAATATAATTTTATTTGAAGACTTTAATAGAATTGCATTTGAACTGAAAACATTGTTTTTATTTTGTTGTTATATTATTTTGAAATAAATGTTAATTTTTTATAATTTAAATTAAAAATAATTATTTTAAGTTGTAATTTTTAATTTAATATATTTTTAATTATTTATTATTTAATATTTTTTTAATTAACTACCCACAACTATATAAGATTAGCCTTTTTTTGGGGAAAATTTAACAAACCTAATACTTAATGTTTACATATTGAGAAAATAATCACTAACTTTATTAATTAAAAAGATGACAATCCAAAGATTCTATATTTAAAAAATAGTCAAACCATAACTAACTGAATATCAAGATACGATCATGCGTGATTCTCATTCCTAAAATCTCTCTCAATTCAAATTCTCAAATCTAACAAATTTTAACCTTCAGAAAACGAACTGTCGAAATTGAAAACGCCCAATCAACACAATTATCAATTGAAGAAATAAAAAAAATAATCCAAGCATTGCTTTTGTTCTTCGAAATCAAGGAAAAACGATTCACAAAATATGTTTGGAGAAATCAGGCAATGTGCTTCAATCCAGGTATGAAAACTTTCGAAATCATTCTTATTGATTACAGTTTGAATTAATTCTTCAAAATCACAACATTGTTTTAATTTTGACCATCGTGATTTTATCTATTAGTTTCTGTTTTTCAATGGTTCTTGTTGTCAAAGTTCATTAAGGTTCACATACTTAAAGTTCACAACAGGGGATTCAATATATTCACAAATCGTTTTTAAGGTTCACATAAGTTCACATGCACGGGTACACATATGAGTTCACGAACACTTCATCACAATATCAGAGGTTCACATAAGTTCACATGCACAGGTTCACATATGAGTTCACGAACACTTCATCACAATATCGGAGGTTCCTATAAGTTCACATGCACAGGTTCACATATGAGTTCGCGAACACTTCATCACAATATCGGAGGTTCACATAAGTTCACATGCACAGGTTCTCATATGAGTTTACGGACACTTCATTACAAAAAGCAGAAGTTCATATAAGTTCACATGCACAGATTCACATATGAGTTCACGAACACTTCATCACAAATATTGGAGGTTCACATAAGTTCACATGCACAGGTTCACATATGAGTTCACGGACACTTCATCACAAATATCGGAGGTTCACATAAGTTCACATGCACATCATCATGTCAGTCACATAAATGATCATTACACGCACGAACTAAGGCTCACATATATTCATATGTGTTGATGTTTATTGTTTTCTGTGAACATAAATATTTCTTGCATTCAACTGCTTACACATAGTGTTTTAACAACATTTTTTTTTTTGAAAAACAGATGGAGATGCCCCAACAAATACAAATACTTCTCAAATATGACGGAACATGGGACCCGATGACAATTACAAACAATTCAAATTAACAGGGATGTTGATACCTTCCAATATAAATTACGCGCATTTCATAGAGATATTATTCAAGAACATGAACAAAGATATGTACAACTCCATCTACATAATTTCATACAAGATAGAAGATGACTGTCCACCATTTGAAATTACAAACGATTTAAATTTAGAATTGTACATTGATCTAAAGAGGACAAATCCAAAAGCCAAGAAATTCCCACTCATTGTAGAGGTAACTCAGAAAACTCAACGACGAGATTTTGCTGAATATGAGGATTTACAAATCATCCCCCTGAATGAAGAATCATCACAAGTGGTGGATCTTGCATGCACGATAATGATAAAAATTAAAATTTTCCATCTGATGTGTCAAAATTGCAATCATATGAACTTTATCATTCCATTTCAGGAATCAAGCATAAACCATTCAATGGAATACATGAACAGCATGATGAATTTCACCTCAAATGTTGCTACAGGTGTCGTCTTCAACACAGAAATGAAAGATACCGATACTGATAGTGAAGATGAAATGATACAGTTTAATGAAGAAATACAAGTCAATGTTGGAGATATCTTTCATTCAAAGAGAAAAACACAGACAGTGATATGGCATTTCCCATTGATCCACAAGTTTAATTTCAAAGTCATCGAATTTACACCTATAAGATATGTTGTGGCATGTACTGATAAATCATGTCAGTGGATGCTAAGCACATCATCGATTGGTGGGACAAGCACGTTCAAAATCAGACAGTTCAACAATGTTCACACTTGTTCACATGAAGAAAGGTTTAAACCAAGCAAGCATGCAATAACACGATTCATTGTAGATGTCATAAAACGTCGCTTTGAAAGCTCTAACTCCCATATCGCACCTTGTAATATACAAGACGAGGTCAAATTGAAGTATGGATTGGATATTGATTACACAAATCTTGGAGGGCAAAAGAAAAAATCACCGAGCAAATTCTGGGTAAATCATCCATTTCTTATGGTGAACTTCCCTCCCTTTGAATGCATTGTGCAAACAAAATCCTGGGACATATAAAAATTTAAAGACTCTAGATGACGGGTACGTACACGCATGTTCACATTCAATTTCTAATACTAATATCCACAAGGGTTCACATAGTCAGGGTCATAACAACAAAACAGATCGAAATAACATTCTTAGGTTCAGATAAGTTCACATAGTCAAGTTTATAGGACAAAAGTACATATTGAAATCACTTTAAAAGTTCACATACGTTCATATAATAAATCTCATGGCACATTCATCTTTTGTGTATATTTTCAAAATAGTTCATTCACATATAGTGTCAAAATTAATTATCCTTTTTTCCAAGTAGATCGTTCATGTATGTTTATATGGCATTGTTAGCATCAATAAAAGGTTTTAAACATTGCAGGCCACAAATAGTTGTTGATGGAGCTTTTCTAAGCACGTCGTATGGCAGAATGCTGATAACAGCTTGTACTTATAATGCTGCAGGAGGAATATTACCATTGGCTTTTGCAATTGTTGATTTTAAAAACAATGAATCATACCAATGGTTTTTTGAGAATATGAGAGAGGCATTTGAATTCAGAGAAAGATTATGCTTTATATCAGACAGACACAACAACATTGCGTATGGAATAAATGCAGTTTTCCCAGAAGCAGGACATTACTATTGCATATATCATCTTGAAGCAAACCTGAAGAAAAAGGTGCACAAAAATCACGATCGACTGCATTATGTCTTGTTTAAAGTAGCTAAAGCGTACACAATCAATGAATTCAATATGCACACGCAAGAACTAAGTAAAATGGGACAAGGCGTGGCATAGTTCCTCACAGAAGATGTTACTATAGACAAATGGTATGTTTTACATGCAAAACACAATAGAAGACAAGCAATGACATCAAATATTGTTGAATCTCTCAACGCAATAAACAAGAAAATACGAAGACTGCCAATAACCACAATGATGGAGCAATTGATATCTCTGTGTCAGCAATGGTGTGTGAAATTCCACACAGAGAGCATTTACACAGTTGCTCTGTTAACCACAAAACACCATAAGATCATTTTCTGAAGGATTGTCAAATCAACTAACTTCAAGGTCATTATTTTAATGACATAAAAAAATATTAACATAAGTTAACACAAAAAAAAAACATACGAAATGTTGACACTTTTTTTGCCAAAATACAGGTGATATCTTCTTCAGAAAAAATGTACAAAGTCATGAACGCAGAAAGAGAACAAAGCTTTGTCGTTGATTTGGTAAGACACATATGTTCATGCCAAAAATTTTAGGTAGAAGAATTACCATGCTGTCATGCCATTGCAATCATTACACAGAAACAACTGGACATTTGACATTTTAGCTCGTCTTTTATCACAATGAAACACTAAAGAAAACATACAGTCATGTCGTTGTGCTTATATCGACTTCTGAACGAATCACTTCACAAAAAGAACCAAGTGAAAATCAAGTAAAACCACCAGCTAGAAAGCCAAAAGCTGAAAAACCAAGGACAACAAGATTCAAATCAAGATGGGAGAGCATTAAGCCGAACAGATCGCAACAGAAGGACATGCAAAAATTTGTCAACATTAGACGTTTGAATAATTGTTAGCTTTGAAACTATGTTACAGGTAGTGAAAGTTTCAAAGAAGTTCACATTATATATTTGAATACTTGTTTACTTCGAAACTATGTTTGCAATTACAGAAGTTCGCAGAAAATCACATTATAAAATATTGACAATCGTTGTAAAGTTCGCATAAAAATCACTAGTGTTAAGGTTCACACAGGTTCACAAAGTCAAGTTGACACAACAATTAATCATATCGTTCACAATTCTAAGGTTCACAGCGGTTCACAGACACAAGCTTACACACACGTTCACAATACTAATATGTTTGTAACAAAATATGTTTGCAGTTGCGGAAGTTCACAAAATTTCACATTACAAACAAATTAAACAATGTTTATGAAGTTCACATAATTCACCTGCTTTAAGGTTCACAGAGGTTCGCAAAGTCAAGTTCACACAACAATTAATCATATCCTATCACATTTCTAAGGTTCACAGAGGTTCACAGATTCAAGTTCACACAACTTCTTATGTCCAACAGTTATATTTTTAGGTTCACAAATGTTCACAAACACAAGTTCACAGCATAAAATAATCAACTCCCCCACGCGTACTAATGTCCTGAGGTTCACACAGGTTCACAAAACACACTTCACAAAACTAATCTGTTAACAAAATTGGCAAGTAACTTATGACATTTTGAGAAGTTCACATATGTTCAGAGAGGTTGACAGTTACATTCTAGGAAAAACTAGATAAATTATATTTAACAAAAACTGAGCAATGTTTAAGTAGTTGTCCAAATAAATCAATCATATTTTAAACAAAATTAATGTTTGATAACATTCATACAAAAGAACAAAAAGAAAAACCCTGCACAAATTGCTAGTCGGTGTCACTCTCATAGTTGCGATCTTGCTTCATTTTTCCATATTCATAAAGCAGGTACGCAAGCCTTCCTCGATAAAAGTCGATTTCAAATTTTGGGTCCAGCGCGTTGATACTACCAGCACAGTAGAATTCACAGAATGCCATCAAATAAGCACCGCAGTCTTTGGAAAAACAAAGAAAAATGTTTAAGTTAAACATCAAGAACAAGTAAAACTAAACACATGTGTTGATTTTAAAAAAACTTACGCAAAATCTTGTGTCGGCAAACTATCTTGAAACACGATTTCAATCTCACTCCCCTCCAAAATTGCCGCTTTGGGGCCTCTGAACTTAAAAATTGCCGCTTTGGGGCCTCTGAACTTACGCCCTCTCCACATTGATAGATTCTCCATAAAAAAGGCAGCAATACTGAATAACACTTCAGATCTATAATCACAGATTCATTGTGTCCTTTGTTCCTGATTGAGTCGTAAACAACGAGAGTCCGCTTTGGGATATCAAAGTGTACCATGTACTAATGGCCACAACAGTTGATCGGCATCAATACATCATCAACAACAGCCCACGGTTTGTCATCATTGAAATTCAACCCTTTAATGTGATCAAGAATGACATCATCCTTAGTGAATAGAGCTTCTTTGTTCTTTTGGCTGGGATCCATAAATTCTTGGTACATTATGGCTAAACATTGGTTAAAAAATGGATCTATTGTAGTGATCCGTAATTTTCGATGATTGATTGACTTGCTCATATAGTACAAAATAACAGAAATATGCTGAAACAAAACACAACATATAATCAGCAATCATGCATAATGAATCCCTCATAAAACAGAATTACAAAAAAATTTACTGAAATAGAACACCTAATCATCAAGGAAAATGCCAAGAGTCAACAATTCATGAAACTATTTCTTCCTCACAATCTTTGCTACTACAAAATCAAATAGCACATCAAACTCCGCCTCAAATTGAGAAAATGAAATAGGTTTCCCACTACAAGAGACAACCATGGAAAAAGGTGAACAATGTAATCTAAATAAATACAACAAAATAAAAATCCTTACCTGTTTCCAACTTCAAAAGCCCCCAGAACAACATTCAATTGTTGAGAGACGTATAAACAAGTCAAATCCTTGGAATCCAAGTCATTGTTCAAAGGAAATCCACCTCTCACTATGTGCTTATTGCCAACCACTTCAACACATTTACCACATTTCCAAACTTATGTGCATTTTTTCCAAGTGGAGGCGTATTATTGCATAAAATTTTAGCTTTCCTTTTCCTCATTGGTTTTCTCGTTTGTTTCTCTCCAACAACAACATCCTTAACATTCTGCTTTGAAGAAAAATACAGTGAACCAAAAATTTAAAACAACAAAAATAACACAGGGTAAATGAATTCAAAAGGAAAAACAAAATCCTTTGCAGCAATCTTCACTACATCTTGGAAAAGATTGCCCTCTGTCTCTTTATCCTGACTCTGCGTTTATTAACAATTGTTAACATTAAATCATCAAACATTAATTTAGAATTCACGTTAAGTATCTCGACATTTGCGTCTTCAACAGCATCACTAATGATATCATCAACACCAGCTCTTTCAGCACCTGCCTGTTCAAGTACACAACTGTGAACCCCAGAATCGTTAACTTCATTTTCGAATAAACAATGATTTTGGCAACCATTTTTTTAAAACATAAATCAAATGAAAGAGAATAACTCGATAATTAGTCTTTCAAAACACATTAACAAATACCATACACCAAACAATAATTCGAAATGCAGAAGCTGTGGAAAATATTTAATATGCTATGTTTGTAAATCACATATATACTAATGTATGTATAGATATACAATCATACACAAAAACCCAATTAGGAGTTCATCCTTTAGTACCGCACCGCTTAGCCCTGCCGATCACGTAGTCCCGTCACTAATACATGTCACTCTGCACACATTCAATAGCAAAACAAAGGTGAGTATATAAAAATATTCAGTAAGTGACCCTAGTGTTGTTAAGCTGGTGCGTAGGGGAACCTTCAGCTAATACGGGTGTGCTTGTAGAACACAGAGCCGTATTCGCGCCTAACTTCCCTAATGACTCACTGTAGCCATGCCACAAACAATTATTTTATGTGTTTTATGTCTTAAGAATCATCCTAGGTCATTTACTTAATTAAAATATGTAATAGGTTCGTACGTTATACCCATTTTTCCTCACAAACTTCTCTAATTATTTTACAATTTTTAGGCTGCCAGCACAAAGGAAACGACCATGGAAATGGCCTGCTGTAGCCGTTCTCCTGGCCGTTCTACCTCACTGATTTCACACCATTAGAACGACTAGGAGAAACGGTTTTCTTGGCCGTTCACCAACCGGTTCCGACCTGCTGGATTCATAAAAACAGCAGTTCAACACTTAGCCTTCCATACAATACAATTCATATATCTTGAACAACATTTTCCAAACCAAAACACACATTATTACAGCCTTAAGCATGCCATTTTCCTCTTTAATTCATTTAACCTCTTGCACTCAATTCCACATCATCATAAGCATACATTGAACATTTAACACAATCATTTTTAATCATAAATTTCAACTATTCACATCTTATCAATAACTTCCATAACTCAACCAATTTCACATCCATATACATTTCAAATATTCGTCCAACATCCATAATCACAATTCCAAGCAATATTCACAATCTCTACTCACATTAACAGATAATTCACCCCTTTGCATAACATTCACATAAACACCCAAAGTCACACATTCATTTCAATTTCATATCCGAGCACATATACATTCATCCAAGAACATGACCCATATATTGTTACCATTCATAGACCACTTAAATTTATACCCATTTCATATAACTCGTACACATTTTTTTTTAAGAACATAAACTACACTTTACCATCAATCCCAACAATTAAACGCACCCATAAACAAACTTTATTCCATTCTTAGACACGTCATAATCCTCATTCTTCTTTTCATTCCAACACAATAATGATATGTGTGAATGCAACTCCATGCATTTCCAATCTCATCTTAAGTTTCCACAATAACACATGCACATGAATGTTCCACAATTGTCCATATCACAACATAAACCAAAACATGCTCATAAGGCCAACTCGTGGCATAAACCAAACATATAATATGCCAATTCATGGCAAGAAAACCACAACATATCATACCACAAACCAAGCTTTCATAGCTCATATCAACATAGTATTCATAATTACATAGTCACACATACCATACACAATTCATCATAAGCTTCATGCTCATGATCATCCAACAATTTCACAAGAATGCATACTCATAAGAACCACTTTCAATTTACTTATTCCAACATCAATACAAATCATACATCTCATTACACAACTTACTTATTCTTACAAAAACCACATTTTTCCACACAATTCATTAATTTTGCATTCAAAACATGCAAGGTACAAATCACATATATCTTTCTACCTAATCCAGACTCATTCCAATGACCCACATAAAAGCATAAGCAATTTAAGCCTTTCTTTTAAATTGTTTCCATTTCCAATTTATCAAAGAAAATATTTATAACATAAACCTAACTATGCAAAAGAAAGCATTCAGTAGTAAGCGTCAAAGAACACTTACCTCGATTTTCTGCGGACTCGATTCGGTACTAATCTCCGATTCGGGTTCCGTTTGTCACCTCTTACACAAATTGTATCACATTTTTCTTATTACACACATATTCAAACTCATTTTCATATTCTAGCTCTTATTTACCACGAATCCCCAATTACCTAAAACCCTAAGTTCACAAAACTCTCACAAAATCACAATACAAACCTAAGTAAGCTTGCCATTATGAATACCCATAAAAACCTCACAAAACTCTTCCAAAATCCACTTCATTTTGTAGAAATTTCACATAAAATTTGGAACTTACCTCGCTAAAAATTGAAGCAAACCCTATAATTCGTCCAACACTTTGTCTCCTCGTGAAGTTAGAAAAATCTAGGTGTGGAGGGTTAAGTTTTGTGTTTGAGAAGGGTTTGGAAATGTTTCTTGAAGGTAGGAGGTGTTTTCTGTTGAGGAAGGGTTGGGAATGACGAAACAAATGTTTTTTTCTATCTCCTTTCTTTAAAAAACGCGTTATTTAATGAATCCCGTCAGGTAGAACGGTCTTGAGAACGGCCTACCAAACCGTTTTGGTGGCCGTTCCAGGCTTATTCCAGCACAACTTTTTGTGCTGTCAAATGGTGCAGAACGGCCATGGGAACAATTTCTATGGTCGTTCCTAGCCAAATTTCTGCCACTTTTTCGCTGATTTTTCGTAATATTTTTGGGGCGTTACAACAACGGTTCACAACTTCAGTTCACATATGTTCGTATCTGCTAAGGTTCACAAAAGTTCACATTCCCCAGTTCATATTGACAACAAATAACATAATCACATATTCAAAGGTACACACAAGTTCACATTGTTAGATCCACTACGAAACCACTCCATTCGCATCACTCATTCTAAAGTTCAAAAAAGTTCACAATATTCAGTTTTATAAAAAAATATACCAATTCTCATCAGAAATATTAAGTTTCACAATGGTCCATATGTTTAAGTTTAAAAAAAATAATCAAACTAATCCTTGTATTAAGGTTCACAGAAGTTCACATGACAATGTTCACAAACATAAACACGCATATTGATCTGTTCATAGAATCACATAGGTTCACAAGTTCACATTTGCGTCTTGAGCATCATCACCAATGATCGCATCCAATGGATTTCTTTCAACACCAGCCTGTTCAATTACAAAAAAGGTTCAGAAAATTCAATTAAAAAAATAATTAAAACCCAACAGTAAAATAATAAATGAAAGAACACATATTACGAACATCAACATCCAAACAATCAACATTTACACTTGTTGATTTCTGCCTCTCATTTCCATCTTTCTGTCCAGAAATATTTTCCTCAACGGGAGGACTTGTTCTCGCAGTCTATTTTATAAAGAAATGTAAAATGCCTACTACACATCAAACACAAACATGTAAAAGCATAAAACTTTCATAATATAGAAACTTATAATTTTGTGAAATTCTTCCATGGTTTCAGCCAAAGTAGCACTTATCACCCATATTTGCTCTGAAAAACTTGCAAAATCAACACTCATTTCCTTTTTGAACGCTGAAAACTCATTCTGCAGCTTCGAATAAGCGTTCTCAAGGTTAGTAACTCGAACTTCAACTGAAGTTCTTTGACCATATTCCCATCAACTAAAATTTAGGTTAGTCTCCTGTAAATTGGTCCATTTACTGAGACCAATCCCGTGATCAACCATATCAACTTCAGTAGGAGAGAAGCTGACAATTGTTGCAAAAACTGCAAACAAAAAGTACATTAAAAAATTAAACAAAAATATATTTAACAATACTCTTATTAAATAATGATAAAAATATATAAAATGCAAACCTTTGGATTATTGAAAGTTTTTTGGTTTATTGTTTCCAACTACATCCTCACCGACCCTTGAGAAATCCAGTTGCATATTCTAGGCGAACCCCTCCTAGTCCAGTCGGCAAAGACGCCAGTCAGACCAGAACAATACTCATACAGCCAACATTGCAAAGCAATGGCGTAACCTTCAGCATTATAATGGAATGAATCCGACTCCTTCCTCTCTTTGTTGGCCAATCAATTTTTGAATGAATTGAGCACCATTCTAAAGGACCCAAGGATAATCAGCATAATTTCCACAATGCACCATTGTAAAATGTTCCTTCAAAATCTTGCTTTCCTTCCTGCTAGGCAACATGAAACAGTGGATAATCACTGACAATGCCAACTACAATGCATCCTCCTCAGTGTTCTACCTTCTGTACTTGATCAAATAAAAAACGGATGAAGAAGGCACACTTTCTTCAGACATAAAGTACTTTAGCATTAGTGATAAATCCTCGTCCTTGATGTTTGGCATATTCGAGTCACCAAAGACCTCCAAACTAGTGACTATGCCAAACTCCCGTAAACCAAAGCTCAGAACAGTTCCTCCCACAAAAAAACGAATGGAATGAATATCTGGATTTGCAATCTCCCTTAACATCAATCTATGGAGCAACTGTGGCTGCCCCTAAATAGGCCCAACTTCTAAAATGTGCCCAAAAACCGTTTCCCTTAAAGACGCCAAACAATTAACTGGCAATACATTATTCAACACTGCTGCCAGATCTACATGATGGAAAAACGAGAATTTTCCACTAAAATGTTCACCCACGAGCACAACAAAATTAATGCCCTGCGAAAAAAATAAACAAAAAATCAGCAGCAGTTCACACAGGTTCAGACACGTTAAAACACATCTGCACTTGTGCTCATTCAACCTCACTATTTGAAGTTGGACCATGTTCACATCGTCAAGTTCAAATAAAGCTCATTTAAGCAAAACTCAAATGTTCACAAAAGTTCACAATGACAAGTTCACAAAAAAATGAGAATTCAAACTTAAACACTCTGAAGTTCACAAAGGTTCACTAGATGAATTTCACAAACACGCGTAGTCAGACAACCACACTTTTAAAAGTTCACATTGCCAATTTCACAATCAAAATGCTCATTTCAGTAATATTTTAACGTTCACAAAAGTTCGCAATATAAGGTTCACAAAAAATTAAACATTCACACTCAAATTCTAAAGTTCACAAATGTTCACAGGGTTAGTTCATAATCAAAAAAACACAACCATACACAGATTCATACATGATCAAACAAAATGACAAGTTCAGACAAATGTCAATAGGTTCACATAAGATCACATCGTCAAATTCCTAAACACATAGAAATCATTCAACATCACTTTATAAGTTCAGTATGATTACGAATGTCAAGTTCACAGTGACAACATACAAAACATAAGTTCAAAAAAGTTCCACAATACAAGTATGAATTCAAAGACATCTTACTGCATTACCAACCAACCTAACAGTAGTATTCGAATCCGTGCCCTTTCCAGATTTCTTGGACTTCCTTTTTGTCCGAGCAACACCTCCTTCGCCAGAATCCTTCACAATATAAAAAATATTTGTTCACACAGGTTCACAAAACAACTATAAAATCAAAAACATCTTACCTCAATACGAACCGCTGTATCAACTGTAGTTGAAACCATGCCTTTTTCGCTTTTCTTAGACTTCTTTGGCCGAACAACATCTCCTTCGGCCGAATCTTTTTTCTCTTTATTCTCCTTTCTTTTTTTTAAACGTTGTTCTTGATTCTCGTTCATTATTCTGCAAGCAAACCAAAGAATCAAAACGATGTCAATCCAACACTTAACCTTATTACACAACGGCGCAGAAACATCTCCAACAAAAACTCATCCAATCGCATTCATCAAGAACAAAAAACCATTCTAATCGCAGGAAGAAAAAGAAAAGAAATTCCAACAAAAAACCTCATTAACGAAGCGACGCAAAAAAAAACTCGCAAAGATTCATTACCTCAATCAGACGTTATCGGACAGAAGTTTTCTGATGGAAGAAATCGCAAGAACACTTTTGAAAGAAGTTGCACTCAAAAACGTCAATATTGAAAAGTCATGATGAAGACTCTTTTGTTCGATTAAAGAGAAGGAAAAATGAATAGACAGAGAATATGAAAGGGCACAATTCAATCGTGAGTGAATCTTTTAGGTTCACTTGAGACTCTGTTCGATTAAAGAGAAAGGAATACGAATAGGTAGGAATATGAAAGGGCACGATTTTATTGTAACTGAATCTTTTATTTTCAAATTTAAGCGTAAAAAAAGAGAAAATATGGTTCGGTTATATTCGTAATATCTAAACATTAAAATAATATAAATTTAAAATATTGTTATAATATTAATTAACCAAGCTAGGCTGCTATATCTTAAATAGTAACTTGAAACGTAACATTGTCGGTAATTACCACTTTTTTTTCGAATCAAAGATTAGTCTTTGTTTTTTTGGTCTGAACCTCCCGTTATCCCCGACACATTGGTCGAAACTAATCCGGGTTCGGAGCGAGAGACACGGCTCCTCCCTCACGGGGGCGACTCTCCTCAGACTTGAACCTGAGTTCAAACTTTCATGGAAGGGTTGAATTGTCAGTGTAACCAACATCTCGTGGATAAAGATTAGTCTGGTAAATTTTACGGTGAGGCTCTGAGGCTCCTTCTTCGTTTAACTGAAATGTATAGATTACGTAAAATTTAAAACTGTTTTTACTGAATAAATTAAAGGCTCAGATTTATTTTCACAGAATCGAACGATCCAGAATCGTTGCTTCAATGAGTCCCCTCTTTGAGGGGACTCACCATAAAAGTCCCCGATTAGTCTTTGTAGTATGCGAGTTATGGGTAAATTTTAATATGAGGCAAAAAAAAGGGGACTCAATGAGGCCCCTTCTTCGTTTAACTGAAAATATACAGTTTACGTAAAATGAAAACTGTTTTTACTAAATAAATCAAAGGCTCAAATTTATTTTTACTGCATCGAACGACCGAAGTTTATTGTCTCATTGAGTCCCCTAAAAAAGGGGACTCACAGTAAAAGTCCCCCGAGTTTTGACATTTAACGGAGTGGATTACTTTCGGACAAGTTTATTGATGTATATAGGACAAATAACACTCCTCATTTACCTCAAAAGCTACAAACCACGCACATCACAACCTGGGCTGGATGGATCACTTTCATATTACTTTCTCT